>PVKU01014140.1:0-24702 GCA_004027475.1 Anoura caudifer
CTTCCTTCCTTCCTTCCTTCCTTCCTTCCTTCCTTCCTTCCTTCCTTCCTTCCTTCCATTCTTTCTCTACATGTCACTGAGACCAGGCAGTAACCATTCACAACATTTTACTGAATAGTCAGTCAGCGATAATAGAACAGTACAACACACAGCATAACTAGCATGCAAGTACAGAGCCATTGTAGAATGTTTTTTAGGTTGATTTGCTATGTTTTTCTGGTATGTTTCGGTAAGACTTAATGCCACAGCTTGATTTGCTTTAGGGTTCTCTTTGGCCAAGAATCTAAGTCAGCTTGAACTCACGTCCAGGGCTTATTTATCTACAGCTTCATTTCTTTATTCAATACCAACTTTTCACAAAAAAAAAAAAAATGTGTTCATTCATTTGACGAATAAATATTTAGTACCTCCTCCTAACATGTAGCTGGCACTGAGTGAAACAGAGGTCAAAGGGCTCTCAAATAAATTCTAGGTAGTAGAACAACAACAACAAAAGCCCTCATTTACTGTTATTCAGAGGGTTAGAATGAAAGTGAGATTCACCTCTCATTTGGTTCTTTCAGAAAATACAGTTACTTAGGTTAGTCCTTGAGAAAAAAAAAATGGGACAAGAAGTAGGGAAGTGCGGTGGGTCAAGGCCAAGATTAGTTAACAGTTCTCAGAAGTAGATGACCCAAGAGTGAGAAAGTCCAGGGAAGTATACTTAGTGGCTCAGAGTTTAACAAGGGAAAAAAAGACAATATAAGCAAGCCAGGAAAGATACTTTAAGGCTTTGGGTTTAGTGTGCATGCGCGCATGGGCACACACAGGCCCACAATGGTATACTTTACGGCTGGGACTTGAACTCTTGGTATAGAGTTTCAGAAAAGATCTCAACCCTTCACACAAACTAACCCTTGCATGCTGTTGGGGATCAACAGTAGGAATTTCAGTACCAAGCAGTGGCCCGAACCTGGGATTCTGAAAAGAAAATTTCTAGATATTGTTACCTGGGTGCATTTCTCAAAGTTTCTATTACACCAGCCACTTCAGTATACAAAGAAGTAACAGCAGTGTAACAGATGCTTTTAAAAGGGCTATTGGATTCAGACAAGAGAGACGAAATCTGCGTAGAGAAGTCAAGATAGGCTTTGTAGAGGAATTGTGAACAGTTGACTTGGCTCTCGAAAGATTGAGAAGACATTCACTGGGCCAGGAAGGGAAGAGAGGCTATTTAAGAAGAGAAAAATGACAATATCAGATCTGCGTTTCAACAAGTCAGCGTGAGGCATGATTTGGAAACGGGAGTGACAGGATGTGGGAACATGAACGAGACAGCTACCAGATCAGTCCAAGAAAAAAGAGAGGGGGCTTTGTGGAAAGCATCAGCCATGGAGATGGGGCGAAGCTAACAGATTTGAATGACATTTCCGAGATCGACCTGACAGGTTTTAGTGCAAGGGGTGTCGAAGAGAGAGGAAAGAACCAAAGATGGCTCTGACATGTATTTGGGGATAAAAACTGAGAAGAAAAGCGGATTTAGATGCGTCAGGAGGAAGGAGTTCCGCTTTTAACACCCAGGTACCATTGGGATCCCTGGGTGGGGCGATTCAGTGGGCTGGGGTCAAGGTTAAAGATAAAGATTTGGGAGTCATCGACAGAGAAGTAGTTGATGCTACATCAGAGATGATGTTGTGTAAGGATGACTTACTGACTGAAAGGATAAGAAGGGTAAAGTGCAACTGGAGAAGGAAATTGAAGCGCATAAATGACAGAAAAGCAATGGCAGGGCAGCCGGGAGCCTTTGAGCCACGATTTGTTGCACGGCTCTTTCATCTCCTGCGGGTCAGTTCAGAGAAGAGGGTTTGACGGTTGCATCAAAATGCATCGCTTATTTCCGACTCCTGCAGCAGGATGGATCAGGCTCCCTGCCCTCTTCATACAGGACATACCTGTGTTTGTCGATTAGCAACAGCCCATCACCATGTAAGGGAGCCTAATAGCCCTGCATGGATGCTATCCATCTGCCTGATGGTGCTGTCTTGCTTTGAAGAGGTAACTTTAATATACTAACGATTGCCAGTTAAACACTGACCTGAATGTTGCACCGACATTTTAGCACATTTTCTAGAAAGAGAAAAAATCTTTTAAAAATATGGAAAAAAAGCAACGGGTTTGATGAACATGCAGTGAACAAGAGCATGTTATTAAAGTCCTTTCCCAATACATCCCCATTTCATGACAAATCACCGTATCCTCTTAGAGGACATCACGTGTGGCTATTCAATTAAGACACGATGAGAGGAAAGCTGTAGGAGATGAAACTGGGCATTGACAGAGGTTCGAAAGTCTGTATGAAATCTATACTCCAGCGCATTTTTAAATGCCTCTATCAGTCTTTATAAAACAGTTTTTCTTATTCAGCATTTAAATACTTCCAGAGAAGTACCATAGTTTACTCAAAATAGCAAGTGAATACGTAAGCTCCAGAGCGTGACTCTGGGATCCAATGCAAAGCGAGGCACGTTGCTGGTGGCAGCGGCTTCCTAACCAGAACGCATGGGTCCCACGAGGTGTGCCCCCACGGTTGATCCACGTTACAGTCACTTTGACCAACCCTGTGCGCACATGATCTCTCGGCAGTTACGTTTGAACCTGGGTTTGTGTCCCTCCTATTGTCCACGTGTTTAGATCTCTTTCTGCCTTTGCTGTGGTGTGGTGGATGGATACTGCAAACGGAGTCAGATTTGGGATTTTAGTCTGTCTTTGTCGTTTACTTATGTGGCGACCTTGGAAAATAAGCCGCTCTCAGCCCACTTTCTACGGATGCGATACGGAGGGTGACGCAGCCGAAATCTTCCTGGTGAAAATTTGTAGTAGGAAAGCACTCTGAATAGGAAAAGTGCTCTGTCAAGGTGTCGTTGCCTTTACAGGCCCACGCTTCAGAGACAGCCGCTATTTCTTCCGAGTGATCCGCACGACAGCAATAACAACCGTGGTCAACACAGACACGGTGGCTGCTTTGTAGTCAGCATGACCGTGCATGGCTTCTAGGTGTTCACTAATGTAATCCTTACACTCACCCTGTGCTCTGAATATTTTTTGTGCTTTACCAACTAGTCATGGTAGACCAGGATTTGAACACCAAAAATCAGCTGCCAAAAGTTGTAACAGGCAGCCCTACTGCCTACTGTAAATCTACGTGGGAGTAGTTGTAAGGATTTTATTGGTGATGCGTGGGCTCCATATTTGGTGTGCATTCCACCCCGACATTAGTTTACAGCACTAAGGGTTAGGGTTTGCTGATGTCAAAAGCAATGCGTTGCTCTCAGAAATGAGATCAGGGAGGGCTGGGGCGTTGGGCTGGGACGTGAGTAAAAGACAGATCACTGTACAAGAACAACAATTAAAATAAAAAATAATAAAATAAAATAATAATAAAAAAAGAGAAGAAATGAGAGCAATACCTGGGACCTGTACGATCCTAGTAACCAATGTCACCACAATAAATTTTGTTTTTAAAAAAGCAGTGCATTTGATTTTTGACTGTAATTTCAGATGAAGCAAGGTGCATTTTGACCTGGTTTGGAATGCATGCCAGTTCTATGGAAACTTAAAAAAGAAAAAAAAAAGATAAGAAAAGAAAAGAAAAAAATCACTCCTATTTATTTGAAGTGTGCTTGCCTCATTCTGTTGTTAAGTGATTTAAAAAGAAGATGGGCAAAGGCAGTATAACTGCAGGCAAATGTTTCACTAAGAAATGGTGGGGGGCCCTGGCTGGTGTAGCTCAGTGTATTGAGTGCCAGCCTGTGAACCAAGGGATCACGGTTCGATTCCCAGTCAGGGCACATGCCTGGGCTGCAGGCCAGTTCCCAGCAAGGGATGCACGAGAGGCAACCATACATTGATATTTCTCTCCCTCTGTCCCTCTCTCCTTCCCTTCCCCTCTAAAGATAAATAAAATGTTTAAAAAAAAAAAAGAAATGGTGGGGGTTAGTAGCATAATGACATGAAGGGGGGAAGAACTGGCAGGCATGGAATAAACACACGCTACCAGGCTCCATGGCGGGTTCTTTGCCCTCATACAGCTGAGACCTCAGCAGAACGTGTAGCAGCATTTCACCAACCAGGAAAATGGGAATTAGAGAGAGTAAGTCTGAAAGGGTGACCGTGTATTTATTGCTGAGGAATGAAGGAACATGTAAATATCGTCAAAGAAGAAAGGGACCCTGCTTTAGCCCACCTTCAGCTATTTATTCTTTATTCGACAAGTATGTATCGTTCTCTTGCACTATGGGGGCCTTGCACTAAGTGTGGCAGTGTGACCAGGACTCCAAAAACAGCTCACAGAATCTTTCTTTTCAGGTGCTTACGAACAAATGGGAGAGACAGAAATAAAAAGGCCGTGCCCTTTGGATAAGCCAGTGTGCTAGACATCGCACAACGGAGGGGTGGGAGATGTATCCAGCCGTGGGCAATGGGGCAATTTCTGGAGGTTACAGGGCCTAATTTGGGGGGAAGAGCACTGGCCAGTGTGAGATCAAGGGTGTTTTTCCTTTTCTTCCTGATGAAAATTTGCTATAAGTTTGCTCTAACCGTATGATGTGCAGAGGAATTGGATGGGAATGGTTTTCAGTAAATCACAACGTGGGTCTGGGAAACTCTGACTTGTAAGTTCTACTTCTGAGACCTGATGCTGATCTTGGAGCCGTTTTATTTTTTGCACTTCTCTCTCTAGAAACCCATGGTCTTATTTCTCTCCACCCCTCCGGCACGCCATTTTCTTGTTCACCGTGAGCTGTTTGGGTTCCAGCTGTGTTTTCTCTGGCTAGGTGATGGGCACCCAATTAGGTAGTCCCCTGCTGGTGATAATAACACAGCCCGTTCTTTCAAATCCACTAAACTATGCTCCAGATATTAAGTTGCTCATTTTAGAAATTAAAACTCTGGCATTTTTATGTAATATCTTTCTCCATGGAATTTATTTAAACAATATATTCTCCCAATTTTCCCTAGAGACCTTTTGACCCACTTTGCAAGTAGCTCAACATGTCTGAGCCAAGTTCACTTATTCAGTTTCTATATTTTCTTTGGTGCTGTGTAGCAAGGAAGGCAACCACCATTTTTTGAGTAGCTCATCTGGACCAGGTCACGTTCCCTACATTTTTCATTGACTTTATGAGGTAGGGAGTTTGATCCGAGAATCAGCAATGTGTCCAAGGCCACTCTCCTCAGAGTGGAAGAGCTGGGACTGGGACCCACACCTGTCTGTTCAAAGCCACAGCTTTTTTCCTTTGATTAATGAACACATGGGCCAACTAGTCACCTGGTCTTGTAACTAAAGTTTTATCGGAACACAGCCATGCCCATTTACTTATGGCTGTTTCTAGGCTACAAATGGCAGAGTTGAGTAACTGCCGAGCCGAATATTTCCTATTTGGCTCTTCATGTAACAGTGTTGTCAATCTCTGAATATACAAAGCTAACTCAATAACTTCAAATACTCAATGAGAACTTTCTACTTGCAGGAACTTCTTGACTTTTGAACCATCCCCAAGCTGTTAAAGCTAAGAGTTTCATGACTCACTTATAACAGTAGGATAGTTTTGTATTTTTTAAAAAACCCACACAGCAAACAACTCTTTGCTTGCATTAGAGTTCCCAGAATTTTGGTTCAATTCGATTATTTTCTTTTCTAATTGACGTGCATTCTCTCACGCATAATATAGTCACAAATCTATAGGCACACCTATGTTCATTTCGGCATTATTCACGGTGGCCAAGACATGGAAATCACTGAAGTGTCCTTCGCCAAATAATTGGACAAAGAAGCTATGGTACGTATATGGTGCTCAGCCATAAGAAAAGATGAAGTGCTGCCATTTGTGGCAACATGCATGGATCTTGAGAGCACCATGCTATGCGAAATAAGTCAGAACGACTTAAGAGCCATATGATTTCACCCATATGTGGGGATATTAAACTTAAAGGAATAAATGAACGAATAAGAAAAAAACAAACAGAAACTCAAAGGCACAGACGACAGTATGGTGGCTGCTAGAGGGAGGAGGGTGGGGGATAGTAAAGGGCACAGGAGACCAAATTATGGTGATGGAAGGCGATTAATCTTTGGGTGGTGGGCACGCAATGCAGTGTACAGATCATGTATCAGAGAAATGTACACTTAAAACCTATATAATCTTACTAACCAATGTCACCTCAATAAATTTAAGTTAAAAATATAAAAATTAAAACAACAACAACAACATTGGGCTCATTGGTCCTCACTTGCATATGAACATCAGCTGATATAAATAGTCTAACCTGGTACATATTCATTTGGGCTGGAAGGGATAAACAAAAGTATGCTGAAAATCCTTTATTTGCCTCTGTGGATACACTGTCCATCCTTCTTCATCCTGCCCTCGCCCCAGAAGGCTGATCTGTACCCATCTGCACTTCACATCTTCCCTTGCTTTCTGGCTTCCAGGTAGGTTTGGCCCAGGGAAGCCTTGGCAACAGATTGGAGGGAAGCAGGGGAGTGAGGCAGGGACTTTATCACTCCAGCTTCCTCTCAGCAGGGCTGCCAGGGTCTGGCTCTGTCTCTTACAAGGTCTCAGGTGAGCGAAGGGAGCCCTCTACATAAGCCCTCCTTGAGCAGTTCTGGAAACCGCACCTTCCTGTCAGCTCTTCACGCCTAAGAGTACATCAGGGAGCCGAATTGCTACTAGCACTCTCCCCTGTGGTTCCCCTACCCTTTCTCTACACCTTTTCAATAGTCCTTTTAGTAAATTCTCCTTAAGTGACTCTGGCTTGAATGTGCCATCTGCTTCCTGCTGGGACTCAGCTCACAAATTGCGTGCAGCTGTCACCCAAGTCTGAGCTGAGGGAGACCCATGCAGTTCGCTTGTCTGCTTGCTCCTCTCTTTCTCCTTGACTGTGGGGTGACTTGGGAAATTCAGACACAGGTCAGACAGGTATAGAAGCATGGATGGAAGTTTAAGGGGACCTGGGACTTAAGAAAGTAAGAATTTCTTAGCTTTGACTTCTTGCCGTGATGATTTACTGATGAGAATTTTCATATTCCTTGGGGCAAAGATATCCATGATTGGAAAGATGACTCTGAGTATGAGATGAACTGGGGTGGTAATGATTCATTCTTCATTCAAGAAATATTTATTGTGCATTTGTTTTCAGCAAGAATAAGAGTTTATACTAACATTAAATTTGGTGATTGAATTACTGTTTGTATTAAAATATTTTTATTATTTCCTACCTATAGTATAAATCCTCTTAAAAGTGACTCTTAAAAGGCAAGTTCTCGAGGCTCTGTTGTTAAGAAGAAATCAACAGTCTTCCTTCTCACCTCTTTCCTCAAAGAGTCTTAGTCATGAAGATGTCTTAAGAAAATATGGACTTCTATATTAGGATGCAACTCAGAATTTCTAAGCTACAACTCAAAAAGAAAAATATTTTGATAACAGTAATAATCAAAGTGAGAGAATCAGAAGGAAATGAGAAATGTTGGGCCATAAGAGTGGAGTCCTTTGTCTGTTAAGGGGTATTCCTTCCACAGAGAAACTGTGAATGTCCTGGGTTTCTCAATAAAGGAAAGTTACCTCAGATGGCAAAGGCCTTTTCTATAGGTGGAGAGAATGAATCTAATAAAATCTAGTAATTAGAAAAAATCTGAAGAAGTTGGTATCTATACCTACTTCATAGAGTGTCTCTCTAAAAACCAAATCTGCCCTGGCTGGTGTAGCTCAGTGGATTGAGTGTGGGCCTGCGAACCAAAGGATTGTGGTTCGATTCCCAGTCAGGGCACATGCCTGGGTTGCAGGCCAGTTCCCAGCAGGGGACACATGAGAGGCAACCACACATCGATATTTCTCTCCCTCTCTCCTTCCCTTCCCCTCTGAAGATAAAATAAATAAAATCTTTAAAAAAAAGTGACAAAATATTAAAAAAAAACCCCACCAAATCTGTTCATGTCACCTTGCTAAGGTTGTTCAAGGAACCTGCATCAGTAACAGCTTGTTAGATGCCACAGTGAGCCAATGACAAGCATGGACCTTGGAGCCGTGCTAACCGGCTTCAGAGCCTGGCTTTCCTACCTTCTTACAATGTGAAGTTAAGCAAGTTACACACTGCAGTTGCTATGGAGATGTTCCACCCAGATCCCCGTTTGAGGAATAAAGGAAGGGCTTGATGCCCAGCAGCACAGAGTGTGGTCTGAAGCTGGCCTCTGGCTCTCAGTTCCTTCAGGGTCAGCCTCAAGCTGAGAGATGCTGTTTCCCGAGGTCATGCCTTCTCTGGGTCATCCTGCACCTGGTGACTGAGCAAGGCATGTTTGTAAAGGGCTGGCCATTTTCACGCTGTGACGGGCATCATTAACTTCAGAACTGCCTGCCAAGTTGGCGAAGGCCTTGCCAAGCCTGCCTCATTTCAACTTCTCCCTCTGTTCCATCCTGATTCCTCCCTACTCCCTCCACAGGTATGGACTTCTAATAAGTGTCTGGTACTCCAAACTGGGTCTCAAGCTCTACTTCCAGAGAACTGACCAGTGTCAGTTCTGGAAATGGTCTGAGAAAGCAAGTGAGGTGATAATGAGTTTTGAAGCGGTACTGGTCAGTACTGGCTGACCCCCACACAACCAGAGGTGTTAAACAAAGAACAGGAGGACTCTCTGGCTCAAGGCAGTGATCTGTTAGAACATTTAGCACTGGTGAATTGGGAGGGAATATGGTGAGTGGAAATGCACTAGCAGCTGTAATATATCAGGGAGTTGGAGAAAATATTATATGGAGAATGTAGTAGATATAAGCACACTGGAACTGGAGAGTTATTGCTAAGCACTGTGGATGAACTAGTGCAATTGTTCTCACACTTCAATGTGTATCAGAATCACTGAAAGAGCTTGTTAAAACATAGACTGCTTTTTCTCAATATTAGATAGAGTTTCTGATTCAGTAGGTCTGGGGTGGAGCTCAGGAATTGCATTTCCCCATCTGATTGATTTCACTTAGCATGATACCCTCTGGGTCTACCCACATTGTCAAAAATGGTAAGATTTCATTCTTTTTTGTGGCAGAGTAATATTTCATTATATATATATATATAATGTCATATTCCATTATATATATATATATATATATATATATATATATATATATAATGTCACCTCTTCTTTTACCCATTTGTCTGTTGGTGGATGCTTATGTTGCTTCTGTATATTGGCTATTGTAAATAATGCTGCAATGAATATAAGGATGCATATATTTTCTTTGCATCAGTGTTGTTTATTTCTTTGAATAAATGCCCACAAGTAGGATTTCTGGGTCAGATGATAGGTAAATGCCATATGATTTCACTTGTATGCAGAATCTAAAAAAATAAATGAGCAAACAAAACAGAAAATAAAAATCTTACCGTATCAGAGAACAAACTGATCATTGCCAGATGGGAGGGCATTGGGGACCGGGTAAAAAGGTGACAGGATTAAGAAATACAAATTGGCGGTTAAAAAATAGTCAAGGGATTATAAAGTGCAGCCTAGCAAATATAGTCAGTAGTATTGTAATAATAATGTATGGTGCCAGGTGGGTAATAGACTTATAAGGAGGATCACTTCATAAGTTGTATAAATGTCTAACCACTATGCTACACACCTGGAACTAATATAACATTGAATCCCTCAACTGTATTTAAATTTTTTTAATTAAAAAGAAGAAATTGCATTTTCAAGTTCCCAGGTAATGCTAATTCTGTTGGTCCACAAACATTCTTTAAGAACCTTTGCTCACAAAAAGATAGTGAATAGCTAAGGACAAGTTACAGGCTATCAAAAGCCAAAATTGAAAGCCTGAGGATTCTTTGGTTATAAAGTTCTTATTCCCCTAAGTCAAAAGGTAGAGAAAGCTAAGGACTAATCTCGAGATCTGATAGTCAGAGTAGCTGAACTTCCAAGATGGTTAAACACTCCACCAAGGCAGGTCTTTACTGCGTACCCAGGCCAGATGGCTTCTCGGAAAAACCCGAAATCTTTATGTTGGGAATGGGGACCTCTGATGGGAGTCCGGAAGACTCCGACAGTCTAGACCCTCTGAACCTTCTGAGCCTGCAGTGTGCCCACCCCTCTGCCTTAAGAGCCAGCACTTGTCACCCCATCATCAGTCCCATAGGTACACCCCTGCAGAGGCCTCTTCCCCAAGGCTACATGTGGCCCTCCGCCCCGTCCACATGTCCATGTGTTGTCAGATTCTAGCCCTACTCATGATCTTTGAGCTGCTTGGAACTTCTGTGAATTGTAGATAACTGATAGGAAAGCACCATCTGATGGAGATTTAATTGACTTTTTCTCCTCCCCCACAACCAAGTAAAACACAAACAAAAACAAAAATCCTACAATTTTGGTGTCTCTCTGGCAAATTCTGTTACTTGGCTCAAATTGTGAATTCTTTTCACACTTTCAGTTCTTCCAATATTCTTCAGTACCAGCTGGATACAATCCTCCACACTTACTCTTCCAATTCATCACCCTGCTACCTAACTCAGCATCACCAAAAACTATCACCCAGCTTGCCAGAACCCTGTTGGGACTCTAGGTTGCCTTGCAGCTGGTCCCTTTTCCCAGAATCCAGAGATTTTCTTATTTAATGTTTCATGTTTGAGTTTTTACTCTGTGCCAGGTAATGCAGGAAGGGGTGGATTATAGCTATTAATCGGATAGGAACTTAAAGCCCAGTGGAGAAGACAGGCAAGTAAGCATTAATTAGAGTTCAGGGTGACAAGTGCTAAGAGATGAAGTGTGGGGTGCTGCTAGAAGCTTCCTTCCCCCGGTGATGGGGGCCAGGAGTAGGGAAAGATGGGTGGGGAGAATGGGACCACCAAAGTGCTCCTGCTTTGCCCCAGCTGGCAGTTTTACTTGCCATTCACTGCCTTCTGTGAGTTCCTAAGTTACCTTCCTTTCATGCATGCATGTTCTAAGCCTTCAATGAGTTTGCAAACCCCTAGGAGGTCACAGGACGAATTTCACCTTCAATTGCTGGCAGTCCTAAAGGCCCTGCACAAGCTGGGTGCTCAATAAACATCAATAAGCAGCACTAGTAGGTGTTCCCAGAGCCTCGCTACACAACTAACCAGCTGGCATCTCCTGGTTTACACGCAAAGCTGACCGGGAGGGCACTGTGAAAACCATGCCAGAGCTTCCCAGCAGATTAGCAGCCTAATTCCCATCACTGTTAATAAGATTTACGGAGGTAATCCATCTGGAAAGGTAGAAAAACCCTGCCATTAGTAGAGAAAGGGCAGCACCTTCAGAACAGAACAAAGTCAACTGTTTTTCCCTTCTAAGACATTAATGTGATAATGTCACTCTTCCTCCACGGTGCCGGGCTTGCTAATAAATACACAGATGCCATTTAGAAAGACACAAATGGGCAGACTATTAGGGTGAAATGTTTATATTCTGTTGCTTGAGAACAAAATGGGCTTTTTCCCTTGACTTTTTTTTTGTTGTTGTTGTTTCCTAGAGCTACAGTCTCATTGCTCCATCTAAGGGCAGGGTCTCTGGAAGTTCAATCAGGTGTGGGGGTGGGCATCAAGAGGTCCTAGGAACAGTGGGTAGCTTCAGGGAGACCTGAAATTAGATACCTGAAAATGAGCAGTGAAGCGCTGTTGGTGACGAAACTTACGGCCACATCTGAGGAACTTGCCTATACCTTGCCAAAGAATTTTGATATTCCTGTAGGTCATGTGTTTTCTGAAAGATTTTAAGCAGAGGAGAGTCATGGATAGAGATGGGCTTCAGGAAGGTTAAGCTAGAATGAATGTGTTGGAATAATTCTAGGTCCTCATTATCATTATAATAATGTCTTCATTTGAACTTTTTCCCCCTGAAACATCATTTATCCTACACACTGTAACTGTAAATCAGATCATATGGATCTCCTCAAAGTTCTTCCTCGCTCTTATCAGAGGAATGTGGTGCGGCGGCCAGAATGAGAAGGGATTCTAACATTAGCAGAAACAATGTGTGAAAAGAAAAGCTGAAAGATCAGACCTCAGAGAGATCAAGAGGAAGAAGGAGGCTGTGAAGGCCTGAGAATCAGGACTTCTCCAGAGCTCTGCCTTCAAATAGCTCAGCCCCACTCACCGTCATTCCCCGTAAGGCTCAGCTCAAAATGCAACTTTCCAAAACACCTTGTCTTACCTTAAGTTGTATGGCCACACCTGGAGTTAGAGGGAGGGGGGCATGGTTAAAAATCTCACCAGAATAACAGCACATAGGGGAAGGGTGCTGAACCACGAGACAAACAGAAAACAGTGCAACCCACCAGACAAAACAAAGGCTTGTCCACTATAAGAACATCCCTACAAAAAGAAAATTGACCCTTTTTAGCATGATGGTTGAGGCTGCCCCATGAGAGGACCCTGTCCTACCCTTCAAATCTTATTTCCTACAAGAGTCATCCTGAATAAGATAATTCAGACCATCGGACTACGTACTCCTTCTTAAACACCCTGCACGCTTTCCTGCAGCCTCGCATTTGTTTAAAATCTGTCTCGGTCTTGATCGTCTACCTTCCCTTCCCTGAAACCAGAATCTTACTCACCCTGACCAGCTTAATTTAAATATTATTTCCATACACCATCAGCTGTACTCAAACAACACTTAGTTATATCTCTACTCTGTCATTTATTACTTTTGCATGTGCAAAAGAAATTGCATATCTTTTTTTGTCATTCATTTTCCTTGTCATAATTTATTCATAATTCTGTTATTATCAACAACAATTTAGAACAATTATTATATGTCATTTCATTGGATCCTGGTAGTGCTACTTTACTGTCCTCTGTCTTTGATTGGTCAAGAAATGGTTCTCTAAGTTATTTGAATTTATGCCTCCTCAACTAGATGTCAAGTAGTCTCCCATAGTGATTACGGTACTAAATTTTTGCAATAGTAGGTAGTCAATAAATATGTTGAATAATAAATGAAATGTGAAAGTTTATTATTAAATTGTAAGTAGTTCTGTAGTCGGAAAAAGAGAGATCAATGAAGGCTAGTGAATGAAAGGAGCCTTCCTCTTACAGGGTAAGAGGAAGTAAGACTGTAGGGTAAGACTGTAGTTGAACCTCGAAAATTAATATTTGGAAAGGCAGGCAGATTGTTCATGGAGATCCTGTGTAGCACACATCTACGGGCTGAACCTTTTCATAATCTGGAATGGTACCTTTTCTTTGATGGTTAGCTTTACAAAGACAAAGTCCTTTCACGTGGGATGCTGAGCCGTTGAGGGGATGGAGGAGTAGAGGCAAGGGTGCTCCAAATAGGGATATATCATCCACTCCCCCTCCTCCTTATCAGGTTGGTTCATCAGGCAGCTGTCAGGTCTAGCTCTGTGATCTGTGATAGACTTTGAACTTCAGGTTTCCTTGGGCAAATTAAATTTGACATGCAGCTTAAAATCTGGGATACAGTATGACCAATTCTAATGGTAGGTTGGATATAGCAATGGACCTTCTGTTTAACATGGGTATTTCTGTAGCTTCCTGGACTCTCTCCACAATAAAAGAACATTTCATTCATATTTCACAGATATTTACACTTTTAGACTAGAAGTCTTACAAACGCTCGAGGGCGAAGAGTATCTTGCAGCTCTTCTATTACTTGCAGCAGCTAACATTTTACTGTGTGGAGTGTGCAAACAGCATCCAGACTCCAGGATTTTGAGTCAGATTTATGTTTCATCCATAACTCGGCTACTGACTTCCTGGGTGAAATTGGGCAGCATATTTGGCCTAAGTTTCAGATTCCCTCTCTCTAAAGTGAGAATAATACTTACCTCCTACATTATAAAGATTAACCAAGCCAGCATATATGAAATATGCAGCACAGGGTAAGCCCTTAAAACATGAACAGCCCACTCCATTTCCACGTAGGTGCTCCATAAACACTTAGCATGCTGGATTGAATGGCTTGCCCAATGGCATAGAAACTAGTCCTGAACTAGTCTGTCATTTGAGTCCCCCTGGAAGATGACATCGAGATGGAGTGTCAGAGATTTATTGAGCAAGGAAAGTCTTACAATCATAAAGCAGATCTGAATCTGTGAGAGGAGAGGAGAAACAGAGTGAGTTTGGGAAGGGAGAGCCTGTTTCAAACCTGGCCCGTCCGCCAACCCAGTTGATGGTGCTGGAACACAGATGCCCTGGTAGAGGATTCCGGTTGCGGAGGAACGGTGCTCGGGGATTGGCAGAGGGCTGCCTGGCAAGAGCGTGGGCTTGGTTGGAGAGCTGAGGCAGTTCCTGATGGTGTTCATAGCTGAAGGCTGCCTGCTAACTGAACTCCTTGCAGCTGAATGACAAGTTTTTCCTTTAAGGGAGAGCTGAGTGGCATATCCCAGAACTGCCACAACTAGTTATACAGTGTTCGATCAGATCAAAGAGCATTTATGACCTTTAAAGATTCGTGTAACTCAAAGCTAAAAAAAGACTTGGGAGCTAAAAGATAAAAATTTTTAAATGACAGGAAAACTTTGATGTATAGGTTCAAACTGTATTCAGAGCTGTGTGGGACTGAAAAAGAAAATTCCTGTATTTCAACACTCAAATGGATCAAAAAATGCCAGTAAAAACATAGATGGATGTTGATTACAGACAGCAGGAGAGAAAAAATGAGAACATGGAAGCCAAAGAGAAGAAAAATATTTCTATGTAATGGCAGTGTCACATAAAGGTGACAGCATGATTTAGGATAAATTGTGAGTTCGCTCCTCCCAGTTCTTGTCATTGGTAGGTGCTTCCACCCAAGGCAAGTTATTCAGCCCATTCAATTAGTCATTCATCAAACATTTACTGAATGTCTTCTATATTTGATACTATAGATGCTAGAATCTACTGTGTTTAATACAGCAAGTGTATGGTTCCTCATATTAAATACAGAAGATTTTAATTATAAACTTTGATAATTATAAAGAAATAGAAAGAACAAATGAAAGACTAGAATTCAAGTGGGATGAACTCAGAGGTGAGGGGATATTTTATTTGTGGAAATGGCAATTAAATTGAAACGTAAAGGATGAAAATGCTTAAATGCAATTAAAAATAGGGAGAAGTTACTTTTCCAGATTGAGGCAACAATATGTTTGTAGACCTTAAAGGAATCAGGAAGAAGCCATGCTTCAGGAATTGAAAGTAAACAAGTATGACTCGGAGCAGAACGACGTGAGGTGTGACATGAGACATGAGGGAGAGAAGATGTCAGAGTTCCTATTCGATAGGTTCTGTTGTCTCTGTGGAGTTCAAGGTAAGTTCATTAACTAAGGGGTTTACGATGGCTGGAGAAGAAATAAATTAATAACAGAATGAATTTACTGGAGAAACATAGTAACAGGAGGTGTTTTGAAGCCACTGGAACCGACATTACAAATTTGTACGTAGTGGTATCAAGCTACACAGTTGTATGATTTTCTTCCTTTATACTGAGTTGCTTAGTTGAAGCTTGGAGAAATCCAGCAATTAAGTTCAATTAAGTAAGAATGAAAACAATATATGCTTCTGTTTCATGTTAATCAATTCTGGTATAAAGAATAAATTCCTGATTCTGTGCTAAACAGTTACTGGGAACAGACTAAACCCAGCATAAAGAAAGCAAACCATTAGCCCTGCCTGGCGTGGCTCAGTGGATTGAGAGCCAGCCTGCGAACCAGAGGGTGGCCTGTTTGATTCCCAGTCAGGGCACATGCCTGGGCTGCAGGACAGGTCTGCGGTGGGAGGCACACAAGAGGCAGCCACACATTGGTATTTCTCTCCCTCTCTTTCTCTCTCCCTTCCCCTCTGTCTAAAAGTAAATAAAATCTTTAAAAAGAAGAAAAAAAAAGAAAACAAACAAAGATAGTCCCCAAACTAACTTAGACATTTGTTTCAAGAAGTACTTGATTTTGGAGGATGTGACTGTAAAACAGCAAAAAGGGCTGCTTATCATGACCAGCAGCCTGTTTATCAGTTCTCACTTTAAGATCTTCTCATCAGTTTCCCCACAATGCAAGATAGTGTGGCCTAAATCCCACCATTCCCAACTGTTTCCTTATCATCTAACAGTTGCCCTAAAATGACATAGTGCCTCTAAACAACCCTATAAATACCTTTTCTGACTTGTTTTTTTAACAAGACATTTGCAATACCCTGCCAAGGTGGTATTCTTTTTACTTCAGTGATCTAAGTAACATTAATTGTGCTCAATCCATGGGTGTTTCTGGTGGTCTTTGCAGGGAGTCAACGGCCAACACAAGATGGGGAGTTTTCCAAAGAGTGGTGATGGAAGGTGTTAGGTACAAAAGGATGGAGGGTGTTTCCGAAGGTGCTGTTGTCACGGATGGCTGAGTTCTAAATGGGAGGGGGGAATGAAAACTGTAGGAAACCAAACGCAGGGGTTCTCAACTTTGGCGCTGTTGATATTTTAGACTGGCTGATTCTTTGATGTGGTTTCCTCCCTGCTCACTAGATGGGTGAGCCTCTCTACTCACTAGACAAGCGGTGCTACTTACAACTCCAGTGGTGAAAACCAAAAATGTCTCTGGACATTTTCACGTCTGTTGGAGGGAAAACTGTCCCCAATTAAGAATCACTGGGCTAGACAGAGAATGGAGGGGTAAATTTATGGGTTACTTAAGTGATATCAAAGGAATATTCTGGTAGGAATGCTTGGATAAACAAATGGACAGGAGAGGTGAGTGAAATTAGGGAGAATGCTTAAGTTTTTTATTTCCGATTTCAGAGTGCAATTCCAGGCTCTGTCATCTTTCGGAGTGGGACCCTGGGGACTGGGTAATGTGCAGCAGAGTGGAAGACTTGATGGGAATGTTGAATATGCTAATGTATATAAAGTAATTAGTTCAGATGTTGCCACAAGGGGAATAGTCAAAAAGTCTGGATTTCTTCCCTATTTGAATTTTTAGCAAAGGTGACTAAAATGTAGAAAAGAAGCTGAAATTTTACATGCAAAAAGGTCCCCAATTGAGTAAAAACAATGCAAATGATATTGACGCAATGAGTCTTTTTTAATAGAAATTTATTTTAATAGAACTGACATGCCCCTGTTTATAAGATAAAATGTTTAACTGGAGCAATTTGACTCCAATGCTAGGGCATGCTGAAAGAAAATAGCCCCGCACTTACGCACTTACTGCCTTTGTTAATTACACTGGGACCACACACACATGCTTAATCATTTATTTGTACAACTGGGTGAGGTTCTGGAATAAGCCTAATGAGTCTTATTTATTCATCAAATTTTATTAGCTATTGTAAGTTATCTTAAATTAATAATTAGATAAAGCAAAGGCAAAAGTAGCGCAGCTGAGGAGAATAATAGATACCCGAAGTGCTGCGTGAATTACGATTAGAAGGCAACCATCGTTGGAGGAGACTTTATTTCATTTAGGCTATGACTTCATTCTTATAATCTGCATTAACATAACAAATCAAAGATTACACCGAGTGTGTTTTTGGATGGTGTCACCACTAAGCTCAAGTCTCCTGTTTTTTAATACATGCGCTTGAAGCTCGTGAAGAGTCTAGCTGTTCTTGACATCTGCGGAGAAATCTTTCATCTCCTTCTTCTTATCTAGACTTACCTCTGACTTCAGTCCTCTTTCTCCTTCACTCCCAGAGGCAGAGTTCTAGACTACATTACACTGACTAGGTCACCAGTGCATGTTTGGCTTTTTAAAGACTTTTGAGTAAATCCCCACTGTTATTTTCAAGGCACAGTTTCAATTAAGAAGGCAGATTTGGATAGAGACAATCTGGGTTTAGGGCGTGGTGATTAAAAGCCAAGCTTATCACCCTCTACACCTTCCCTACAGACTAATGTTTTTTCTTGGAAGGGATCAAACTAGACGTTTAGTATAGGCTCTTCCGCTAGACCCATTGGGGGCTGCCTTCTTGCAGCTGGAGTATTAGCTCAACTTAGCAGACATCAGTGAAATATATTCAGAGCCTCGGTGTCAGGTCTGGAAGTTCGGAGGAAGTGAATTTTTTTATAAGTTCCTACCTGAAATTGATTTCTTGTTTATAGCCATAGCTTTCTCCAGGATTTAAAGTAAAGAGAATAAAAGAGACCCATTCCCCATACTTCAATCCCAGTTTGAAATATTCTCACTCCCAAATTCCTTCATGTGCCCATTTACCACTTTGGGTTTTATGGAGAGGAAACAATTAAGGAAAGTATGCGGAGCATAAGTTTGTTCCTGCTCAGACTCCAATCTCACGTGTGTAAGAAATGTGACCTTTTATTTTTCCTGTTTCTAGTTTAAGCCACCATTTAACTCAGTGGTTCACCTCCATCAATTTAGAGTAATCTCAATCATTTCAGGACTCTGGTTCTTCCCTTGGAAGTTGTGTTCAAGGTCTTACGGGACTGGTGGAGCGAGCTGGAGGTATATGAGGTCTGTCCGGAAAAAGTCCAGCCATTTTTAATATGACCAGAACTGTTTGCAGGACACTGGTGTGACCTGGCTGTCGAGGAGAGCAGACTGGAATGTGCAGGTGTCAACAATGTACTTGTGGGTGGGGGCAGTAGATGCTGTTGAGTGAGCATGTGTACTGTGTGGCCATCACATTCAAAGTGACTAAGCTAGTAGACAACAAATCCACATCATATTTTGCGTTAAGCTTGAATGTTTGTCTGTGGAAACCATTTGGATGATTCAGAAGGCAAAAGAAAATGATGAGGTATCACTCCTGCGAGGAGGTAATAAAAAGACCCTGGCCTTCACTTTGGACTTTCTCGCTTTCTCTTGGATTTCTCACTCTGGAGGGCATTAAGTTACGAGGCAGCCCTGGGGAAAGGGGCAAGTGGTGAAGGACCAGTATGTGCCAACAGTCACGTGAGTCAGATTGGTTGCATATGTCTGCCCCACTCCCTGCTCAGGTGAGTCTTCAGATGAGACTCTGGTCCCGGCCAACAACTTGACCGCAGCCTCTTGAGATGACTTTGAGCCAGAAGCATACAACTAAACTATGCCGCATCCCTGACACACAAAAAAATTGTAAGAGAATAACTATTTGCCAATTTGAACAGTCTTTCTCCTATACTCCTGAGATAACTTGTTCTGTAACCTAATCTCTATCAAGTCTTTAACAGCAATGATGTAGCGGACCATGTGGCAGACACTGTGCTAAGTACTTTGTGGGTGTTAGTTACTCGATCCTTTTATCAAAAGTCGAAGACTTACTGTATCGTTTCCTGAGGCTACCGCAGTTGGGTGACTTAAAAGAACAAAAATATATTCTCTCATAGTTTTGGAAGCTAGAAGCCTGAAACCCAGCTGCTGGCAGGGTCATAGTCTCTTTAAGACTCCAGGGAGAAACCTTCCTTGCATCCTTCTAGCTCCTAGTGGCGGCCAGGAGCCCTCAGCATTCCTTAGCTTGAGACCTCACCAGTTCAGTCTTCCCCTGATACTCTCTCCTTTCATGTTTTCACTCCCGTAATCTTTCCTCTATGTATGTGCTTGTCTCTGAAGCCATATTTTTTTTTAAATAAGGACCAGTCATAGAGAATTAGGACTTACGCTAGTGACCTAATTTAACTTGATTATCTCTGTAAAGACTGTGTTTCCAAATAAGGTCCCATTCTGAAGTACTAGGAATTAGGGCTTCCATGTAACCTTTTTGTGGGGTATAATTCAGTCCATAACAGGTAGGTGGTGGTATTATTATTATTATTATTATTATTATTCCTGTTTTAAATGGAGGGTTTAAGTTCTAGCCAACATTGCACAGGTAGTGGGAAACAGAGAAAATTTTGCATCCAGGCAATCCAATTCCCAAATCCACCCACAGCCGCTTCCTTACATCACCTATGATACGTATTTGTTCATATTCTTGTCTTCTTTAAGGAGCAGCGAGTTAGCATCTAGCACAGTACCTGTTAAGTGCTCAAGAAATATTTGTTGAATTGAAACTTCAGCGAACTTCATGATGAGTTTTAAATCACAGCTGTTCTTTCTCTGATGGGAAAGGTAACATGAAGTGTCCATGTTCAAGTTCTTACTCAAGTTGAATGTGACGAGCAGCCTCGAGCTGAAAGGGTGAGCCGCTCACAGTACAGATACCTTCAACTGGCTCTGAAGAGTATGTTCTGTTTCCTAAGGTATTTTTGGTGGGCACATTATACATGTGACAGAGAAACAAACAAAAACATAAAACAAGCTTAAAAATGTCAAAACAAAATAACAAGGAAGGCGTTTAAAAATCTACAGTGCTTAGGTCAGTTTTTGCTCTGAGCCCTGGGTGATGGGCTCACATCAGGTGACTCTGGGTGAAAGAGTTAAAATGAAGTTTTACAAGTTTCCCCAAGGGATGACCTCAAGTACATAAAAGGTAAGCCAATTCATGTTTCCCCAGAACAGCATTATTGTTTCTCAATTGTAGATGCATTAGCAAGTTCCCTTTAGAGCGCAGGTTATTAAACAATTAAATAAATGTTGCCCATCTGTGCACCAGCAATTTCAGTGACTTATTGTACAGTTAATCAGTAATGCTTAATCAGCATGTCAGTGGTTACCCACTTGGCTTAGGGGCACAGGCATTTTATTTGTGCTGGGAATTGCAGAAATGAAGTTGGAGGAAATAATTTCACCCTGGGAGCACTGGCAGCCAGTGATTAAGGCATTTTGTGGTCTTGGTTAATGTGAAGAATATGCGGCTTCTGGGGGGGGGGGCGTTGTTTTTATTTTTGTCTTGTAACAGTTGCTTCCACCCAGGCCCTCGCATCAGAAATGTGTGTGACAAACAGCTGGTCATTTCCTCCAGGGTGTTGTTGGGTTCTCCCAGCATCCCATTTGGCCCTGTCTGCAAAAACAATTTGCATTTGCATTAGACCTTTACCTAATGAGCAAGGAAGTAAAAATAATAATTATGTAAACCTGGGAAGGATTGGACATTTTTATGCACATCTGCTAGACTAAAAGGAATGCTTTGTTAACGTTGGTTGCTTGTCTGAAATTCCATTTTCATTGCGCTAATCACTTAAGGGATTTACCAACAGTGAGAACCTCTTGCAGCCACATCCTTCTCAAAGGTGCCGAAACACTGGAGCCTAAGTGCATGGGTGGCATGCTAGAAGGCCGCATGTTCCCCTCACTGCGCTCCAAGGGTGAGCTGGAAGATAACCTCGGAGCTCTTTCCCAATGAGGAAACTCATCAAAACAACCACTGCCCTTCATCAAAGACCTCATTATCAAGGCACTGATGTTAAAAACAGTCTTTTAAAAGAAAAAGAAAAGAGAAAATATGTAGTATGAGGAAATAGAAGGGAAGTAAAGTGAATGGCAGGACATGAGTTTGTTTTTATATAAATAATATGCGGGTGTTACAATTAATTTTAAATGCATGTGCAGAAAGCTCAGAATAACTTTGATTTAGACCCAAAATAAGAGCTTATTTCTCTCTCCTGTAAATGTTTGACACTGTGCAGTCGAAGGCTCATACACTCTCTCTGTTCCGCTGAGTTCTCACAGACCCCAGCTACTTCCTGGGCCTGCTTTCTCTGGCGCGTGGCTTTCATGCTTATGTTCCAAGGCAGCATCCATGTTTCAGGCACCAGGAAAAAGGAACACGTAATTAAAAGGAGGGAACGAAGCACGCACCGAATGCCTCTTAAAGACAGCTTCTGAAAACAGCCACGCATTTCTGAGCACAGCTCCTTGGTCAGAACCCAGCGACTGGACCACATACCCATGCAAGGGAAACTGAAGCATGTTGCGCACTTGGGATGGTCATGAGTTCTACAAAATTTCAGAGCATCTGCGTCCATGGAAATAACATTGAAAAGTACAGCAAGGTATTCCACTCCACAAAGGTGGTTACTTTCGGCCATGTCTGTTGGGTTGTTCTAATAGTTGTTTGCATAATTAAACTGTTTGTAAATTCCATTCTTCTTAATGCATCAACCATAAACTCTTCATTGAGTAGGAGGAAATATGGTCAAGTCTGTTTTCTGGGTTAATTGCATTTTAAAATATTGGGATAGGGAGAAGGCAGACAGTATGCATATTTACCCAACTGCTCAAATGAGGAGGCCCTACTCTGCGGACCAGTGCTCTCCACAGGAACGGGGAGTTCAGGAGGTCTCCAAGGCGTCCACCCTCAGGTTCAGTGGCTTACGGGGTTATGCTCACAGTTAGGGTTCATTATAGTGAAGGAATGCAGACTGAAACTAGCAATGGAAAAGGATCTGTGGCAGAGTCCTGGGCAGACCAGGTGTGGAGCTCACACATGTTCTCTCCCAGAGGAGTTATAGGACACCTCTTACTTCTCACAGTGACAGTGTGTGAGTGACAATATTTGTGGTGTGAACTGAGACAGCTCAGCTGAGCCTTGGGGGTTTTATTGGGACTTGGCCATATACTTGGTTGACCACCTCTGTGGCTGACCTTAGCCTCCAGCCCCTAACACTACGTGGGCCAAAGCCCCCACCGTAAATCGTGTAATTAGCATAGACTGTCTGGTATGGCCCAAAGCCCCCAGGTAAAGGGAGACCATTATCATGCAGGACATCCAAGGGCTCAGAGGTTACTGCCCAAGAGCTAGGGACAAAGGGCCAGAATTTTCACTGGGCGAGGTTACCTCTTTACTGCACAGGGCCTAAGGCTGCTAGACAGATTGCTCAATTTCTTTAAAGAGCAGTTTGTCAGCTCACCCTGGAGACAGAGGGGGCACCTATACAGGCGAAATGAAGTAGGTCCCGTTCAGGCTCTGCTCCCTTGTCGCTCCTACTTTCCTTAACTTCCATGAGTGTGGAGGCTTCTGCAGATTCCCCCTGCGCTACCCCATGGGGTGCTGTGCACGGATTCTATTCTGTGTGGTTGGGCAGGGGATAGGATGTCATACACCTTCTGCATTTCAGAAACGCATCAGCTTCTATGTGCCTGTAATGATCTTTCTTCCCTTATCTGCGCTTTTACAGATGTATATTCCCTTTTGAACGTTGTTACACCATTTTCATAGGGTTTAGGGAGGATTTGAGATAAATATACTCAGCGCAGTTCACTGTGCCAAACTGAGGGGTCACACATGAAGTTTTGCACACTAACTTTGGAAGAGATTATTTAAAAATAACCTGGGCCAAAACAATTTATTGCTTGGAATTACATTTGTTTGTTTCTTTCTTTTTTTTACATTCTATAATAACTTAATTTTTTTCAACTATAGTTGATGTGAAACATTATATTAGTTTCAAGTATACAGCATAGTGGTTAGACACTTATGGAAGTTATGAAGTCATCTCCCCCATAAGTCTAGCACCCACCTGACACTAGACATAGCTATGGAATTGTATTTCTGACTGTTTTTTCTTGGCACGGGGCGGGGGGGGGCAGGGTGAGAGGGGCTTCCATGTAAGTGAAAACTTACGAGAAGTCAAGTCACAGGATTTCACTAAGATCTTCCAGGTTCTGGTAAATCATCATGGTGAATAGAAGGTTCTTGAGCCAGTTATAGATGGTTATATAGTATCCAACACTCCTCTCATTGAGAGAGGCTCCTAAGTCCCCTTGAATCTTGCCATCACGTTGACCTATAAAGTGTAGTAGAATTTTTGCCATGCTAGTTTCTTAGTCCAGGCCTTAAAAGCATGGCCTCTTCCTCATCCTAACTCTTGGAAATGTTCACTCTCAGAGGACGAAACCACTGTGTAAGATGACCTCCCTAGAACTGCATGCTCTGAGGAAGACCAAGCTAACCAGGAGAGAGGAGGCATGGAACAGAAAAAGAGAGATGCCCACCCACCACCAGGCATATAATTGGCAAAGCCCCCTTAGACGTTTAATCCCCAGCAGATGCAACACGAAAAACTAAAGAGAGTTGACAGCCAGAACTGAAGCCCCAGACATCTGGCCATAGTCACATCCTCCCAGCAACCTCCAGCCATGGAGGTCGTCCCCTCTGAGACCCTAGTTGTCTTGGAGCAGAAGACAAGCTATCTTCTCCACACCCTTCTCAAAGACCTGACCTGAAAAAGTATGAGCGTGATGAAGTATTTGTCTTTTTACTCCACGAACATTTACGGTGGCTTGTTAGGCAGCAGCAGATCACTAGGACAGGTTTTATAAGCCAGGGATTTTCTTTTTTGCTAAGCACTTTGTGCTATTAATGTTAAAATTTCCCCCCTATGTCTCTAGGGAAAGAATATTGGAGGTTGGAGCTAAAGAAGACATTTTCCAAATGTAGGACTTTATTTCTTTGCATGTCCTGAAGCTTACTATATTTGTACTGCAATAGACAGTGTATGCTATAAGATTTATATTTAGTTTATCATTTAGTGGATTAGGATATTACTTTATTTATAACATGTTAAATGATGCATAAATGTAATACAATACAAATGAAACATGATAAATGTAGAAACATATATACAAATTTGATTCAATGTATTCGCAGTTTCTCCTGCCCTCTGTCAGTGTGATTGCTTCTGCATAATCCATGTCTCTAATTATCCTTTTCTCTACTTTGCATATAAATAGCTAATTAGATAGTGTCCCTGTCAGCTATGAAGTACATAATATCCAAAGGCGCACTCATTTAGAAATTTTATTTGGGATAACAGATTGTGCTAACCAATTGAAAAGCCACAAGATTCAAGTTTGGTGAATTGTTTGATGATTTAATTTGAAGTCAATAATGTCATATGTGAATCAAAATATTTGTCTAAATTAG
>PVKU01014141.1:0-24699 GCA_004027475.1 Anoura caudifer
CAATAAGTGAAATGAGGAAAATGCACAGGGAACCAATAGTGATGGGAGGAAAACTGGGAATCAAATCAATGGAGTGGACCAGAAAGAAGAAACAACCAAACAGAAAAGAATGAAGAAACAAGAATTCAAAAAAATGAGGAGAGGCTTAGGAACTTCCAGGACATCTTTAAACATCCCAACATCCGAATTATAGGGGTACCAGAAGGAGAAGAGCAAGAGCAACAAGTGGAAAAGTTATTTGAACAAATAATAAAGGAAAACTTTCCCAATCTGACCAAGGAAATAGACTTCCAGGAAGTCCAGGAAGCTCAGAGAGTCCCAAAGAAGTTGGACCCAAGGAGGAACACACCAAGGCACATCATAATTACATTATCCAAGATTAAAATGAAGGAGAGAATTCTAGAAGCAGCAAGGGATAAGGGAACAGTCACCTACAAAGGCATTCCCCAACTGATTTCTCAAAAGAGATCTTACAGGAAAAAAGGGGCTGGAAAGAAGTCTTCCAAGTCATGAAAGTCAAGGACCTACATCCAAGATTACTTTATCCAGCAAAGCTTTCATTTAGAATGGAAAGGAAGATAAAGTGCTTCTCAGACAAGGTCAAGTTAAAGGAGTTCATCATCGCCAAGCCCTTATTATATGAAATGTTAAAGGGACTTATCTAAGAAAAAGAAGATAAAAAATAGGACAGTAAAAAGACAGCAAACTAACAGATATTAACAACCACACCTAAAACAAAAGCAAACTAAGCAAACCACTAGACCAGGAACAGAAACACAGAAATGGAGATCACATGGAGGGTTAGCAACAGTGGAGTGGGAGGAGAAAGGAGGAAAAGGTACAGAGAATAAGTAGCATAGATGGTGGGTAGAAAATAGACAGGAGGAGGGCAAGAATAGTGTGGGGAATATGTAAGCTAAAGAACTTATGACACATGGACATGAACTAAGAGGGGAATGTGGGTGGGAGTGGGTGTCCAGGGTGGAGGGGAATGAAGGGGGAAATGAGACAACTGTAATAGCATAATCAATAAAATATATTTTTAAAAAATTGTTCAAACCTTGTGTTTATAGTGCAGTAGATATTTCTCTCCTCTTTCAGTTCTTATGCTAATAATTATTAACCAGTGTATTGTAGTAATATATATCCAATTTTACACATTGTTATTCATGCTATATATTAATTAATATATATGCATATATATTAATTTGTTTATTCATTTATTAATTCAGTGATGATGTAAATGAACAATCTTTTATAATCCAGATACCATGGAGATCCTTTGTCTTCTAGCTTCTCTCTTCCTCTCAGTTATTTCTCCAACCCCTTGATTTACATATATTAATATACATCACTAGTATACTGGAGAACTGGAAGATTTTACTATGCCTTTGTCTCACTAGTTCACCCACTTGAACACCATATATACTACCACTACCACCATGTAAATCCTAAATAGAATTCTGATCAAATTTCCTAATATTGGTGAAACTGTAGATAAGTTTCTTCAGATTCATTATCTCATTTAATAAAACCATGGCATCTGTGGCCTGAAACATAAATGTATTTTAAATCTTTTATATAACATTTATACCATTGATTCTGTATGCAAATATTAGGGACATTTAACATCTCTTAGGTCACTTTTTAGCTTTCTTCTAGAAGTGTGTTTAATTTACTTCTCCACAGTCAGTGCTTTACTTAGGTCCTCATTATTTTTCTAATAGGAATGGAGGGATTGATCAAAAAGGAGAAAAGACTCTTGGACATGGACAACAGAGTGGTGATTGCAGAATGGAGTGTGATATAAGGGATATAAATGGTAACAGAAATAAATAAATAAATAAATAAATAAATAAATAAATAAATAAATACATCTTAACAATTAGTTTAATTAATTTATTTTTCTCCACTTTTTAAAATTGAATTTGTCCATGTGTCCTTTATAGTAGTTCCTGAAAACCCTTCCCCGCTCTCCTCTGTCCCCTATGACCAGGTCCACACTGTCCCTTCTCCCCTCCCCTCTGGCTATTGTTAGATTGTTCTTAATTTCAATGTCTCTGGTTATATTATGTTTGCTTTTTTCTTTTGTTGATTATGTATATATGGTAAATTATCATATATAAAATGGTAGAACACTGCATGAGATTTATAAAATAAACACATGACATGAATAACTGGCCTATAAAATAGAACTGGGAGAAAGTCCCTCAAAAATACATCAAATTTAAGTCTGAAAATAGAAATTCTTTTTTTTTGAAATTTAAAGAAATTCATTGATGAAATGATTTTCAGTAGGAGGGATTTTCCATAGTCTATACAACTAATAGTTTATGTTGTAATAATAAACAAATCTTGACATAAAAAATTGAATTTATTGCAGTGACATTGCTTAATAAAATTACATAGAATATATTAATATAATTCTATAACACATCATCTGTATCATATGCTCACCATCTCAAGTCTCCTATCACCATCTTTTATGTAAATGAATGTACAATCTTTTAACTGCCTACCCAAATTTATTTTTAATCTCCACTAGTCCATCACTCATACTGATGTCCCTCTCAAAACATATATATGATCTCACCATTTTCTTGATTATAATTCTTAGAAGGCTTCACATTGCTACAGGTCAGAGTTCAAAAGCCATCAGCAAGGCACTTAAGGTGCTGCCATATTGGACTCTGTTCAGCTTCTTCCCATCACCCTCTATTCTTTATGTTTTCCAATAGTACTGCAACTACAGAAAGTACACATAAATATTTTCTCTTTCTACTGGGAAAACTTCCGGACTCTCCTAGGGAGCTTTATTCATTCTCACCTCTCTGTTCTCATAACAATTATACCTTTTTAAAAATTATTTATTTATTTTTAGAGAGGGAAAAGGAAGGAGAGAGGTAGAGAAGCATCAATGTGTGGTTGTCTCTCAAGCACCCCCTACTGGAGACCTGGCCTGCAACCCAGGCATGTGCCCTGACTGGGAATCGAACCGGCAACCCTTTGGTTCGCAGTCTGGTGCTAAATCTACTGAATGACACCAGTAAGGACTATACCTGTCTTTATTATAACTATTTAATTCTATAAAATCAACATTCATATTCTCTCTCTTTCTTTCTCTCAACTGAGAACTTGTCGATGGGACACCTAGATATCACTAGTCCCAGCACGTAGTCTAGGACAAAAAGGTAACTAGTGAATATTCCTCAACTAACGGATTGGATATTTGAGATGTCCATTAAAATATTGTCACTTTACTAACTTAGGGTTGAACTAGATGTCTAAGGATGATACCAGACCTAAGCTTAGAACTATTTAATTCTGAAGGCCTAGAGATGTCATAATAAACTGTTCTAATGATATTGGTTACATTAGTATAGGATCACCAAATGAATATTTCTGGAGGGATTAATTTCCAGGCTCAAATTTCTGTTATGTTCTTGCTTATGTTGATAATCATGGTTGAATAATTTCATGTTGTCAGAACTAAGAAAAACATCATCATCTCTAGGGATCCTAAAGCTTTGTAAACTCAGTCATAAACTTTGGATACCCTCTTTCCTTACCTCTCCCATCCCCATCTTCTTAGCAGTGTTAAATTTTAGCATGGGAATATGTGAGCATTGTACATGAAATGGCTAAGTAAATTTCTGGAGTGTCTAGTGTAGTTCTTGTGATATTGTAACAGGGTGCAGTCAAGGGGGGGGGCAAAAAGGGAGTTGGAATGGGGCCCAGAACTCACGGTGTCCAGGGAATATTAGAGGGACATATAAGATGTCCTCACCCCCTCCCCCACAGGTATGAGTTGGGGGAAGGGACAAATGGAGCAGGGCCATTGAGTTGTTTTGCATAGCAATGGTTTTGCAGATAACCTCCAGAATGGTCATTTAACATATCTATAAGCTTTAATTGGTTTCATAGATATGTTAAACAGCTGTGGCCATGCTCTGAGCCAGGGGGGATGGAAAGGACCTCCCCAAGGACCTGACTGGGGGAGGAACCCTAAGTTAAAGCACCTGTGTGGGAGCTTGGAGAAGATTGGCTCCAAAAAATGGGACACACCTGCCCAGACTCATGATGGCATCCCAATAACCTTGCAAATATACGGGAATGCTGGCAGGTGTAACCGATTGTAGGAGGAGACGGAAATAGGGCTGCAGAGGAGGTTTGGCGCGAGTATTTAAAAACAGAAGTGGCAGCCATTGGGGAGATCTATGCGGTTTCACCAGAGAGCAGGACTCACAGCTCTATGAGAGAGAATCTGCAGGCTTTCCCGAGAGTTAGGACCCTCACAACCCTGTGAAGGAAAATTACCATGTGGCTTTAGCAGAGAATTGTCACTAGGCTTTGCTCGAGTGGAGACCCTCTCGCAGCTTTGCCAGAGGGAGAGATTCCACGTGGTTTCACCAGAGTGCAGACCCCTGCAGCTTTGGTGAAGAGGGAGAGCCACGAGGTTTTGCCACAGTGGGGACCCCTTCCCCACAGCTTTGGTGGAAGAAGAACCATGCGGCTTTGGGGTGCTCCCTTTGGCTGCGTGGCCTGGGAACAAGAGAGATTTTGCCTGAAAGAAGGGTGAAAGAACTCTTGCCAGTGGGCCATGAGAAGGTGCCACATGGCTTTGGATTAATTAGAGATCCTGCCTGGACAACGACACAGCTGACGGTGTCAAGAGCCTGGATCCCGGACATGTGCTTCTCTTCCTTGCAATTATGGTACCCTGACTTAGGGTACCATAATCACTGCACAACAGTGAGTGGGGTGGAAATCAGTACTTTGCCCTCTCTCTATCCTCCCACCTTCTGAATTCCTGTATGTGTCATCAAGCAGAGCCAACTGGGAATCAGAAAGCAAGGGAGCCTGGGGCAGAGTAGACAGAGACACTGAACCCATCTGTAGGGACAAATGGAGAATGACCAGCAAACAATCATGGAAAGAATATCTAACTCTTGACTCCTCATCTGCCTTGGGAATAAAAAGATAATCATTTATAAGTACTCACAGGACAGTGAGAAATTTTAGGTCAATGCATGCAATAAGAGAGAAGTAGCACAGTAGTTATAAATTCAGTCTCCCTTACAGACACACCAAGATATCCAGTCAGGGTAGGAAAGATGGGAGACAAGAGACAGAGCAGGCAAGACTTCAAATCTCCACATCCCCACTTCAGCTTCAAGCTGAGCAGTGGTGATTAAATAATTTATTATATTGTTATATGTAAGATAACTTAAGACATATACC
Source organism: Anoura caudifer (assembly GCA_004027475.1). Lineage (NCBI taxonomy): Eukaryota > Metazoa > Chordata > Mammalia > Chiroptera > Phyllostomidae > Anoura > Anoura caudifer. The sequence goes on from PVKU01014141.1 coordinate 5,242, forward strand.
TTTATAATGGAAAGATGAGACTAAAAATCAGGTTTCATAGGTCTATTAGGAACTGTGTTACTTAAGAAAATAAACTTACAAAATCTGCCCTAATTTTTTCATCTGTAAAGTGAAAGTAAAAATATATATCCTAAATAAATCATAGGGTTCTGAAGATCAAATGAGAAAATGGATATGGTTTCCTCTTGAAAAGTTAAACAAGCTCAACAAATGTCAGGCATTATCACTTTGGGATATTATCTTACAAAGCTGGTCTCTGAGTATATATTTGCCAATCATAACATCCTCTCTTTTTGGCTATCTTTCCTCTACACATGGAACACTTTGCTCAACTTCAACTTAAACATCACATACAAAGAAGAGATAAGCAGTAAGAAATCCTAATGTGTCACAATACCATTGCATATTAAAAAGAAAGAACTATATTCTGCTGCACTCCATTTTTGTGGTGCATACTCCCCTTTCCATAGGTCCTATTAACTTCAAAGAGAACTTTGTGCATGTAAATTATTATATTTATTGGATGCGCCAACTCCTTTTTATCCTCTGGGCACAATTAGAAATATCATAGAAAAATGAATGCTAGAGACTTGGATCCATATTTGATATTCTATGGGAAATTTCCCATAGTTACAGATGTTAAAAATCCTGTCCAATAGTTATGAATTTGTAGTATTTCTTCTTCTATAACCCTTGAATTATTTTTTTCTTTGCTTTTAGAAAATTCATTTTTACATTAAAGGAAAATATTATCTTTAGGTCCAGCTAAGCTAGTGATAAAGCATATGCTTATCATACAACTAGGTATAATAAAAATTTAGAATGCATAGCTCTCTTTTTCAAAGAATTGTTAGAGCTTCCCTGAGACTATATCATTAATACTATGGTGATCCTGTCCCCACCTTAAGTTAACCCTGGGAACTGGTGGGAGAGTGAGTTTCTGGAAACTAAATTTTTGATTGCCTAGTTTATTATTAACATTTTTTTAAATGTAACGCTTTTTATTGGCCAATAATGAAACATACCATCCCTTCAGGTGGTAAGCTGTATGACAATGAAAATAGTCAAGATTAGATGACCACATCAGGGAAATGGAATAGAAGTGATTTCCAAACTTTTTTAAAATCAATATTGTATATTTTTTCCACTACCATTTAGTTTCCTTATATCCCCCAACCCCAGCAATCACCAGTCCCAGTTTAATATTATATGCACCAACCCACACTGTAATCTCAGTGTTCATTTTACATTCAAGACATTATCAATATTCTTGTTAGGGTAGCTATAAACTCAGGTTTTCTTTAGTTGAAATCACCACAATCAATGAAACAAATGATAGGTGTCTGGAGAGCTACAATTTTTACCCTGATTTATTGTCTGTTCTCTTTATTTCTTAAAATGTAGTTTGCAGTTACAGTTGACATATGGTATTATATTCAGGTATACAACATAGTGATTAGACATTTATGTATCCTATGAAGTGATTGCCTTGATAAGTCCAGATGTTTGTTCTTAAATTCAGTTGTCTCGTGGCTCTTGGTAGAAGCACCTCTAGAACTAATTCTGACAATAACCTTATTCCACTTTATCAGTGCATATAAAGACTTTGCAAGTATTATAAACATGGCTCCTTAGCAATATTACTGTATATAAATTATATATCCAAAAGGCAGCTGTATATTTTTTAAAGGCACAAAAATGGAGAAAAATGGGAGAAGCCTCTAGAATGCTATTTACAAGAAATGCATCCATGTGTGATGGGCAGTGTGAAATATAAAAAGCTTTCTTATAATATTTTGATAATGACTTAAACAAAAGATTCATTCTGACTAGTCTTATAGACAAATAAAACCTTATCAAATTAATTTGGATCCACTTTGAATTATTTGAAAAAAGTAAAACTTTAGTAAATATTTAGAGAGCAAAACAATCCAATGTATATATAACAATCAAATTTCTAGTGAAAATGTATGTGGGTAGGTTTATTTTGAAAGGAGAAGTCTTACACCCGGTGTCATAACCAATTAAATTCTCCAGGTAATGACCCCATTTGCATAGTGAGCGAAACCCACAAGTGGGAATTTTAATGGGCACACCACCTGAGTACAGTAATTGAGAGTGACACAATTTGAACTAGTTTTGTGCTTACCCCACTGAAAATTCTACTCATATTATTTTTAATGTCAACCTACAAGTCAAATTTCAAGATGATGGACTTGTTCTTTTTTAAGCACTGAGTTTGAATAAAAGAAATGCATATCTTTGCTTTAACTAATCTGTAGGTCTGATTCTCACCATTGTTTCATTTTCTTTGGTGATTAGAATTTAATTTTATAAACTAATTTGGGAATAATTATGTAAAAAGTATCTTTGGCAGACAAATTGCTTTTGGATTGCAATTTACCTTTTACCAGAATATGTATTATAATTTGGCACAATAATTTACTAAAGTATAATTGTGTAAATATGAGCAATTATTCTTTCTGTTGATCTAACAAAATGTAATATGATAGGTATTCATGTGTATTTTCCTCCTCCTTCATCTCAACCACAATAAAACACAATTTCTGCAGAGCTGATCACAGATGCCTTGTCATCTGAAGTTGTTACTTTTGAAAGATATTCTCATCTCACAGTCTATTCATTCCTTGAAAGAACTGTGCATTCTGATTGAGGCAGCCACATTAAATTATATAATAAAGGTGATCTCAGGACTCTAAGAGTCAGACACACAGAATGAACTGTGCTTTCTAGGTTTTGAAATGACATTTTAAAACTTTTGTTTCACTGTAGATTGCTTGAAATCCTAACTATTTGTAGATGTTTGACACTACTCCACTGCATCTGTAATTGGCATAGCATCCAGCAGACAGGCTCTATACCTCTTTACACAGCGACCTACCAAGTTAAGAAATGTATTGGTTCAATACAAAACAGCAGGCTGTTTTTAGACATAGTTACTAGTGCACAAGCTTTAATATGGCTTTGCTTCATCCTATAATGAGATCCTTTGGTTCCCTGCTCAACAGGCTTTTATTCTTTTGTGAAAGGCTATGAACTATGTCAAGTGAATCAACTGCTTTTGTACACTCTCTTTCTTGGCTTTGGAGTGTAATTCCTTTGCTTCCCTTTATGCATCAGACAGAACTTAAGAACCTTTTCAGTTTTTCAAGCTAAACTTAGAATTTGTTTGAATTTGCTTTTCACTATTTTCCTAAAAATTACATTCTCTACTGAAACTCACACAAAGATCTGCCTAGAAGTGAACACTTAATTGCAGAGCTATATTTTGTTTTTAACATATATAACTATACCCCATGACAGTAATGTGCTAAAGGATGGTTATCTAAAATTATTTCTTCATGGTCACTTCACAACAAAATTCAGGAGTCCTTTAGTGAGCACTGAGGTAAGGCAGAGAAGGCATAAATAAAGGTCAAAAAATGGAACTAGAACTACTAGCCAAGTCAGTTGGAAACCAGAAAACTACTCATGTTGACATCTGGCAGGCTGGGAGGTATAGTTGTAGCCCCAGTGGGAAACATTACACTATTGTTCAAGTTCTATGAAAAAATGGGTTGCTACAGATTTTTGTTTGCCTAGAGATCCTGCTTTCTAGGTGGGGCTTGGCCGTGACTTTTCTTATAATTCTTTTTTACCTCCAGATTGAATACTGACTTAATTAAAATTTGATTACTTATACAATATTTTAATTGCCAGTTATTTAAAGTAGGGGAAGTGGCCATTATTCATTGGGAATTTTGCACTATGAATATAAATTTTGATTTATTTATTTGTCATTGATAGTTTTTGCAAAAACCACCCTCCACATTAGGGCTGCATAGCAATGTCACCCCTTCTCCAAAACCCCTTCCATTTTAGTCAAAATCTCTACAAGCGATCTTAAATAAGCAAGTAAATATTAGTAGTGTCACTGTTGAAACTAAGATGTTTCTCATGGGAAGTGCCAAACTTCTTTCCTAGGTTGAAACTTCTTGAGTGTTATATGACCCTCTTGAGGTACCTAGAGAAAAGTTATTAAAAAGTTACCAGTTACAGTGGGGCATGAAAATGGTTAAAAGGACTCTCTTTGTAGTACCTAATCTTTGATTTAAAAATATTAAGTGTGGAATAAACCTATCAATATCTTAACCATCTTTGATAACAAACAAAAATGGTATGCTTTATTACATTAGTGTAAAAGAGAAAAATGCTATTTTAGAATTTGATGAAATTTTATCTTGCCTGTCAGATTAGATGTAACAAAACTACAGGCCCACAAATCACAAATAATTGGAAAGGGCATAAAGTCTTGAATAATTTGAAAAAAATAACCTTATTAATAAATAAACTTATTCATGAGGTGGTTGGGTAAATCAAAGCATTTGAACTGGAATCCAAGAGGGTAAGCCACAAAGCCTCTGGACTTGAGTCTTATTTATGTTAGGAACTGACTTTGACATTATAGCATTGGAATTTAGGGCACTGATAGTTTATATAGATAAAGAATGGAATGTTATTACATAAGGTTGCCTTGGTTACTCCTTGAACTGTTCAGGCAAACACTGACTGCTTTAGGTGAGAAAATTGGATATAGTCGAAAGACTAAGAAAACAAAAAATGAAATTATTATATTTTAAAATCAAAAGACTTCTAAAGTGATGGAGTGGATTAAATACTAACTATAAAAACTTTCCTGCTAATTAAAAATTGTGCCAAATAAAAAACCTAGATGAAAATACTAATGATGACTTGTTTTGGGGTAAAATTTATTAAATGTAATACCTAATTTCATAGATCATTCATGTTTAATCTGTGATGTATAAAAAATTACTTTGGACTTCTGGTCAAGATGAAGGCATAGGTAGACACACTTTACCTCTTCACACAACCACAGAGATTTACAACTAAACCTCAAAACAACGCCCAAAACTGTCAGAAAATTGACATGTATAGAGGCCTGACAACCAAGGATTTGAAGAAGGATTCATCCAGATGGGTAGGAGGGGCAGAGATGTGGAGACAGGCAGAGAGGCAAGGGAATGTGGGGTGGAATGGGGAGGTGATGGCAGTGGCCACTCCCACATTCACTGTGGTGGATGAAACCCGGGAGGGATATGTTGGGAGCCATCGATCCTGGTCCCAGGCCAGATTCTACAGCCCAGGATTCCAGGGCTGGGAAGATAAATCCCCGTAACTTCTGGCTGTAAAAACTAGTGGGGATTGGGGTGGAAGAATGAACTGCCAGATTTTCAGAAGACCCCTCTTAAAGGGTACTGGCAAGGTCTTAGAACACACATAAACCCACCCACTCTTGGATTCAGCACCAGGGCAACCACAGGGCAACCACTCCAGTTGCATAGGTGCAGTTGTGAAGTGACTGGAAATGGGGTGAGTGTTGAAAAAACCTCCAGAAGCCAGTCAGTGGCACTGTTTCCTATCTCAGCCCTACCTCCCACACAGAGCCACAAAGTGGTGAAGTGGTTGTCCCATCCTGGTAATTACCTAATGCTCCACCCTACACAATTTACAGGTACTTTTTTTACAATAGGCCATGCTACTAAGACAGAGAGTCATAGCAGCTCTACCTAAGCCACAGAAACAAACACAGGGAGGATGACAAATTGATGAGACAAAGATATATAGCTCAAATGAAAGAACAAAACAAAACCCCAGAAAAAGACCTAAATTGAAATGGAGATAACCAACCTATCAGATGCAGAGTTCAAAACACTGTTGATCAGGATGTTCATGGAGTATGGCAACAGATAAAAAAGACCCAGGAGGAAATGAAGTTTCCACTAAGTGAAATAAAGAAAAATCGACAGGGAACCGACAGCTGAGGGGATGAAGCCAGGATTCAAATCGACAATTTGGAACATAAGGAAGAAATAAGCATTCAACCAGATAGCAAGAAGAAAAAATATTTAAAAAATGAGGATAGTGTAAAGAGCCTCCGGGACATCTTCAAATATACCAACATCTGAATCATAGGAATGCCAGAAGGAGAACAGGAATAGCAAGAAACTGAAAGTTTATTTGAAAAAATAATGAAATAATACTTCCCTAGTTTGGTGAAAGAAATAGACATACAAGTTCAGAAAGCACAGAGTCCCAAACAAGTTGGACACAAAGAGGACCACACCAAGACACATCATAATTAAAATGCCAAAGGTTGAAGATAAAGAATCTTAAAAGTAGCAAGAGAAAAGAAGAGAGTTACCTACAAAGGAGTTTGTTTCCATAAGACTGTCAGCTGATTTCTCAAAAAAAAAAAAAAAAAAAAAAAAAAAAAAAAAAAAAAAAAAAAAAAAAACTTTGAAAGCAAGAAGAGACTGGCAAAAAGTATTCAAAGTGATGAAAAGCAAGGACCTACAACCTAGATTACTCTATCCAGCAAAGCTATCATTTAGAATGGGAGGTTAGATAAAGTGCTTCTAAGACAAGGTACAGCTAAAGTTCATCACCACCAAGTTGTTATTACATAAAATGTTAAAGGGATGTGTTTAAGAGAAAGATCAAAACCATGAACATTAAAATGGCAACCAATTCACAACTATCAACAACTGAATAAAAAACAAACAAAAAAACTAAGCAAACAACTAGAATTGGAATAGAATGATAGATATGGAAATCATTGGGAAGGTTATCACCTGGGAGGGGGAAAGGGGAGAAAAGGTGCAGGGAATAAGAAGAATAATTGGTAGGTACAAAATAGATGGGGGGTATTAAGAATAGTATATGAAACAGAGAAGATGAAGAACTTATATGCACGAACCATGAACTAAAGGAGGGTGGACTGATAGAGGGAAGGGGGATACTGGGTTAAGGGGGACAAAATAGGAAACATTGGGACAACTGTAATAGCATAATCAATAAAATATTTTTTTCTAAATTACCTTAATTTCTTTAAGTTGGGAGATAATTCCAAAGCAAAGAAATGAAAACAAGTTACTAAAAAAAGGTACAAACTTAAACTTTGACTTACTATGAATATTTAAAAAAATATTTTGTTTTCAAATATGTCAACTGTGATATGCAATATAAACTAATCTGAATCTTTCAAGTTTATTATGGGTGTTGAGTCATGTGATTTATATAAAGAGTCTAGAAAAACTTCAAAAAGGGAAGCAACAAGATAAAAGCCTCAGGTTTTAAAATTATAGTTGAATTTGTTCAAATACCAATGACATAGTACATATCTAGAAAATATTCTGAAGCACAAGAGAGAGGTCATTTTTTATTATTTCAAAATAATATACTCAGAATAATAATACAGGTTGAATTTAAAAATATTTAAGATTAAGTTTCTATATTTAAAAAGAGACCAAATCTATAACTGTAAACTATAGCATTTAGTCAAGATGGCCATATAATTCAACAAAACATTTTACGTACAAAAATTCTAAAGTATATTGTAACTATTTTCACATTTGCCTACTTTAATTTTAAAAAATAATATAAGGTTTTTTTATAGAATCACTGCAAAATAGACAATAGAGGAAAATTACTATGGGTACAAATATGAAAATAAGAATTCTATTAGTGTTCTCTCTTACAGAGAAATATTATTTAAAAGTGCTAATATTTTTATCATGAATAGTAGCAGAATATATTTAAATATCAGACAAACCATTTATTTGAAATTATTTTCTGGATAAAAAGTGAAATAGTTTAACAATTTCAGGTCCATTAGAAGGCTTTATATGTCAATACATGGATGACAGTTTTACTTCCTAATATATACACCTAAGGTAATGGTGGGTATAGGTAAATATTCAGATTCTGGTTAGTAAGAAATAGTACAAAGATGTTCTTATATTTGCTGTAACAATGGAAACACATTCTTTAGACAAGGAAGAGAAAGACAGATGTTTACTAAAATTCTATTTAAACCAGAACATTTAAAGTTGTGTGTGTATGTGTGTAAACAGGGGATTCAAGAATTTGCTAACTTTGTTTTTAAGCCCTTTAAGTAAAGATATAAGTAGAAACTAGGTTTCATATTAAAGAAGAAAACATAGCTGGTATTGTCATGCTTTAGATTTAAAACCTCTCTTAAAAGGCTAGGTTGGCTAAAAGCTACCTAAAAAAATACATTTGTTTTTATAAGTAATTTGATTTTCAACCAGAAAAATTGAAAGTAACTATCAATCTAAGTTATATTTTCAACATTTCCACAAGACATTACATTAAATCAAACCAAACTACAACTCTGGGAAGATCAAACTTAGGAGAGTACATAGCATGAAAATTTCCTCTTCATTTTATCTGTGCAACACAAAGTCTCTATCTCAATAACTGCATAGTTAGTTGTATAACTGACTTATTTTTGTACACTTAAGGTTTTATAACATATCATATTAGTTCAATTTATCATAAAATTGCAACACTAAAATTTGGTCACAGTAGTGGATGTCGAGATTCCCACTGTTTGCAACGGCTTGTATTAAAGATTAACTGTGCTGTGTATAAAACATAACATTGTTTCAGACACAAACCAAAACAAACATGCAACCTCCCCCTTAAAAAACAATACACACAGCTCTCAAATAAAAAAGAAAACTTTTGAATAAAACAAAATAAAAATATTGGTATTGTAACATTAAAAAAATCTCCTAATTTAAATGTAATTTGTCAAAACTATTTCACATTCTTTATAAAATATAGTTTGTTTTATAAGGCCTTATGTTTTTATCCAAAACTTTATTATCTTTTAAATTATGTGTAAAAATGCATATTTTAGTTAAATTTTATAGTTTTTTTTAAAGCTGTAGTCCTACAACTAAAGAAAATACATACTTAAGGCATTTTTCTTTTAACTGTATTTTCTCAAGGGCACACACAGTTCAGGCTATTCACCTAAAACTTTGTTCTAAATCTAAATAATCATTCAAGCAGCAGATGAATCAAGAGGCTTCCTCAAATGTCTCATTCTGCTTGAAGCCTTCTGAATATTCCTTAGATATTAACTGTTCTTTTCTGTTTATTCCTATAGTTTTTTGAGTCTCTCATAATCCTCACTTTGGTATGCCTTGTGGCTCATTTTTTACAGGTTTCTCTCCTCTGCTAAAATGTATCCTCTTGTGGTTGAAAACTGAATGACACCCAGAGCATCTCAGCAAGAGATGATACACAGTAGGCACTCAATGTCCGTTGAGCAAATGAAGAAAGTGGAGAACAGAGCATGCAGATAAACACTGGGTGCCCAACTATTGTTTGGATTTGTTTCCCAAAGTTTAAAGTAAAAATATTTACTGTTAACTATTAATAGATAGTCATAAAAAAAAAAGTTTGGTTTTAGTACCCACTGAGAAATAATGCATTTGGAGAGAGAAATTCCTGTGAATGATTAAAAGAAACAGAAATATGTATGAAAAGGGGGAGATATTTAGCTTTTTTTGGTCAAAATGTATCTTAGTCATTGTTTTCTATTAAGAAGTTTACAAATAGTTAAAATTTCACATATTAAACCATGTAGATTTGGTTATAGGAAAAAGAAAAGCTTTTTAGAGATTACTTTAAATGCATTAACAGAGCAAATACTTGGTAGCTTGCTTCATAAGAATCTCACCATGTGCTTTTCTTAACAATTAAAAAAAAAAAAAAAACTCTCCAGTTTTAACACAAACAAAAGATAAATATTTATGAAGGAAAACAAATTCCGCAGCATTCCATACAGATTTCCAAACAGTCTGATGATTCGCAACAGGCATCCATGATGCCACAATCCATGTCACAAGGGCAGTTACAGTCATCCCCCATTTCATCTCCACAGCAACAGCAGCAGGCTTCTGAGGTGCAGATACCACATGAAGCTTGTCCCAGGACAATATTGCAGAGGGTCAGGAATTCACAGAACAAGCAGGCCAGGATACAGTGGACACAGCAATCTTCATTTCCATCAGGCGGAGACCACATAGTGAGAAAAAGAAGAAATACAAAATATATTAATCATTAATAAACTGAATAATGAGTTGATCAAAATAAGTAATCCAGAACCCAATGACACACAGTCCTAGAAGTCTTTTGGAAGCTGGAAGCTCAAAACAACAACAAAAACACCTTCAATTCTAGATGAGGGATATTTATAAGCAGATACTCCATAAAAAGTGATTGTAATTGTGTATACATGCATGTGCAAATGTGAGTTAGATTTTTACTCTCACACATTGTGCAATGAATGGTCCTTGGTCCTAGGTTCCACTTTCTCGAAATACATATTCCCTATATCCTATTGTTCTCTGTAACATAAACTAAAATGATTCCATGACATTAAAGTTCTTCAAAATAGAAATTTCCTTCAACTGCTCCAGTAACCTGCTCCAAAATTGGGAGATAAAAAAATTTACATATTCAGTGTGTTACTGAATAACTGAATCAACAGTTAATTGGAATTTATTAGCCTGAGATCAACATGTTCTACTTGCCAATAAAACTGACTCAACTACATGGTCTGAAATATTTTTAGTTTCACAAGAATTAAGAAAAACCCAGACACTCTGGCTGGGTACAGCTATTGTTTCTGGAATCCACGATCTTCTACCTATTTCTAACATAAGGATTTGTACTGAAATAAATGTGAATGACACAGTAAGACTGCTTTTTCATTATCTGTATGGCAAAGTACTTTACATTTCCATTATTTCCTGAGAAATCTCTAATAATCCCTTTCTAAACAATGTTTACCAAACTTCATGAACTGATATAAAAAGGTGAGGAATCAAACAGATGACAATCTAACATTCTTTCCTTTAGAACACTGATTTTCAACACTTTTCCTCTCATGGCATACATAAACTAATTACTGAAATGCCCACTGACAAAAAAGTGTATAATTTTCATTCATTCACATTGGATAGCTATTTTTGTGTTGGTTGTTGTCTTTTTTTTTTTTTTAATTTGACAATCTAAAGGAAAAGAGTTCAGTACTACTAACTAAATAGTTTGGTATTGTATGTTTTAAAAATACTTGTGGCATACCAGTTGAAAACTGTTGCCTTGGAATTTTGTGGCAAATAAGAGGATCAGATGAAGAAATCCATTCATAGAGTAATTTAACACATCCCATAAAATAATTTAAGAACAATGTTGTAAAACATTTGTCCAATTTCAGAAATATTTGTGAATTTTTACCAAGACTATTTCTGGGTTTTCCTGTCTGTTTGTTTTGGTAGTTTACACATGCAAGCTTCAGTGAGGGGATTCTGGTTACAACAACAGCAACAATACAGAACAATCACCACCCTCTTGCATAGTCATATACCCTTTGTGTTTCTGTAGTAGCTTTAAAATTGAGTGCCTATGATGAGTTTCAGTAAATTGTGTGATCATCCTATAATAAACTCCTCAACTGCTTAGATATGCCTGTTTCTTTGTAGTCTCTTAACTTCATAGAGAGTCTCTAACTTTGCAAAAGTGAGAAATATGGAAACACAAGGTGATACTCTAAATGCCACATGGCAAAAAGGAGGGAGGGTCAGAATTCAAAAAAGGAACTCCAGAGCTGTTTGTAGAATTAAAGGCTAAAAGAACACACCAATCTTCTATTTCATTCTTCTCAGTGCCAAGCCTACTCTCATATACAATATGTGGAACAACTGGAAAAACATCATAGAGTTGTAAGAGTCTGCAGATTTCTTTCCATATTCCCCTCATGTTTTAGTAGTTGCCAATCATATCAGGAGAATGCTGAAAGCAACCATATGAGTCCACATTCACAACCTTGGGAAGTTCAGATTTCTAGAATGTGTCTGTGGTTTATCTCTTTCTACATTTTTAATAAATTTTTATCCTAATACCTCTTACATACTTTTGTATATTTGAGCTTTTAAAGGATTATATTACCATGATTTCTAAAATATTCAACATGTTATCAATAGCTAGCTTTATTATTATCATTATTATTATTATGAAAGTAGTGTGTAACTTGTAGCAAGCTAGTTCTAGTCAATATACTTTCAATCAAATACTCACATTAACTAATCCTAACAACACTGATGACCTTACCTTTCTTTTCCTCTGTTGACTTATTGTATTTCGAGACTGAATGCGAGGCACCCCAAATAGTATGGCTCAGTGGACTGAATGCCTGCTTGTGAACCAAAGGGTCAGTGGTTCAATTCCCAGCCCGGGCACATGTCTGAGGGAGAGGTCCCCAGCTGGGGGAGTACAAGAAGCAACCACACATTGATGTTTCTCTCCTTCTCTTTCTCCCTTCCTTAGCCTCTCTCTAAAAACACATAAATCTTTAAAAAGAAAAAAAAAAGACTGAATAGGGGGATCAAAACCTCACTGGAAAATGAGTAACATTTAAATGAGTAATTTTAAAACCTTTAGAATAGCCCTGCCTGGTGTGCCTCAGTGGGTTGAGTGCCAGTGTGTGAACTAAAGGGTCACTGGTTTGATTCCCAGTCAGGGCACATGCCTGGGTTGTGGGCCAGGTCCCCAGTAGGGGGATTGCCAGAGGCAACCACACATTGATGTTTCTCTCCCTTTCTCCTTCCCTTCTCTCTAAAAATAAATAAATATTTTTAAAAAGATAAGAAAACCTAAGAATAGTTATTGAGCATTATGGCATTTTACCATATACTATGTGCACTATTTTGCCCAAAGTTTTGAGGGATAAATAAGGATGTGCATTATACATGGGTAGTACTAATTCTGTATCTATACATATGCTTTTAATTCTTTTATTTATGCTTTGCATTAAAAGTGTAACTCTAGAAAGCAATAATGATATCCGTATGAAAAATAATACCCTGGAATATGATAATCAGTTTTACTTCTAAATATAAATAAATAATTGAGTTGAAAAATTAAAACAAAGTATTTTTTCCCTGCAGGTCTGAGCCAAAAATGTAGGTGTGCATTATACATGGCAAAATACAGGAAGTTTTTTTTATGTATTGATCATAAATTATATCATACTTAGAACTACATGTATGGATGGATCAATTTCATTTTTTTGATTAAAATCTAAATTTTATATTAATATTCTTTTTGAATTTCTTTTTTAATTTATTCATTTATTTACCAGTTTCCCCCCATAACATCTTCCACCTCCACCCATCCTCACCTTCCACAATCACCTCACTGTTGTCCATGCCTTGAGTTTTTTCTTTTTTGCTTGATCCCTCTACCTCTCCCAAATCCCACCCCCCCAAGCTGTCAGCCTGCTCTCTATCTATGAGTCTGCCTCTATTTTTTGCTTGTTAGTTGATTTATTCAGTAGAGTCCACATATGAGTGAAATCTTATATTTGTCTTTTTCTAACTGGCTTATGTCACTTAGCATAATGTTTTCCAAATCCATCCATGCTGTTTCAAAAAGTAAAATTTTCTTCCTTTTTATGACTAAGTAGTAGTCCATTATCCAACTGTACCATAGCTATTCTACCCATTCATTTACCGATGGACACTTGGGCTACTTCCAAATCTTGACTATTGTAAATAAAGTTGCAATGAACATAGTGTCACATGTATTTTTTTGAAATACTTTTTGGGTTTCTTCAGATATATTTCCAGAAGTGGAATCTCTGGGTGATAAGGCAGTTCCATTTTTAATTTTTTGAGATAACTCCATACTGCTTTCCACAGTGGCTGTGCCAATTTGCATTCCTACCAACAATGCATGAGGTGTCCCCTTGTTCCACATCCTTGCCAATATTTGTTTGTTGATTTATTGATGATAGCCATCCTGATAGATGTTAAGTGATATCTCTTGTGGTTTTAATTTGCATTTCTCTGATAAGTAACCTTGAGCGATTTTTCATATGCCTATTGGCCATCTGTATGTTTCTTTGGAGAAATGTCTATTCAAGTCCTTTGCCTATTTTTAATTGAATTTTGGGGGGTTTTAGTGTTGAATTTTAAAAGTTCTTTATAAATTCCTTAACCAATGTACTGGCAAATATGTTCTCCCATTGAGTGGATTATCTTTTAATTTTGTTGATGGTTTCTTTTGCTGTGCAAATACTTTTTAGTTTGATGTAGTCCCATTTCTTCTTTTTTCTTTTCCTTGACTGAAGAGATATATCAGAAAAAGTGTTGCTACAAGGAATGTTTGAGACTTTAATGCTTATGTTTTCTTCTAGGATTTTTATGGCTTTGAATCTAACATTTGATCTTTAATTCATTTTGAGTTTATTCTTGTGTGTGGCATAAGATTTTCAATTACAGTTTCCAGTCAATATTATTTGGTATTAGTTTTAGGTGTACGGCATTGTGGCTAGACAATCATATGCTTTACTAAGGATTCCATCCAATATATATAGTACCCACCTGGTAATATAAATAATAATAATTTAATATAGTCATTAAAATATTATTGACCTATTCCCTATGCTGCACTTTATAACCTTGTGACTATATGTATCAGTATTTCTTAATCCCTTCACCTTTTTTAACCAGCCCCCAAAGTCTGGCAACCAATAGTTTGTACTCTTTATCTAAGAGTGTTTCACATTTTTTTATATTGTTCTTTAGCTCCCACACATAAGTAAAATCATATGGTATTTGTCTTTGACGTAATTAACTTAGCATAATACCCTAAAGGTCACAAGTAGTAAGATTCATTTTTATGGCTGTATACTATTCCGTTGAATATACATATACCACTTCTTTCTTAGCCAATCAACTGCTGATGGGCACTTGGGTTCCTTCTCTATCTTGGCTGTTGTAAATAATGCTGCAATGAACATAATGGTACACATATTCTTTCAAATCAGACTTTTCGTTTTTTGTGGATATATACCCAGAAGTGGAATCACTGGGTCAAAAGGCAGTTCCATTTTTAATTATTTGAGGAACCTCCATACTGTTTTCCATAGTGGCTGCAATATTCATTCCTAGCAGTAGTGCATGAGAGTTTCCTTTTCTCCATAATCTCGCCAACACTTGTTTGTTGATTTATTGATGATATCCATTCTAACAAGTGGGAGTTGACATCTCATTGTGGTTTTGATTAGCATTGCTCTGACAGTTATGTGGAGCATCTTTTCATGTCTGTTGGCCATGTGTACAATACAAATTTCATTAAAATTTATATACATTTTTAAAAGTTGGGATAAAAACCAAACAGTTAATAATGGTTAGATATGGATAGTTAGAAAATGTGATTAACTGGACATTGTTTACAGTTAAAAAATATTTACAGAATGGATCCATTTTAAAGGAGAAAGAATGGTCATCTTATCCAGCTTTTGGACCGAGGGCTATACTATCTTCAAAGCCTCCTTTGGTCCCTTCCTAAGTATATCTTCCTGTTCTGAGATATAATCACTGTCATAAATGTTGAATAATTCTTCTTCTTGTTTTTCATTGTTTACTGCAGTGAATATTGTAGAGAATCAGGAATTCACAGAACAAAGCAGGGCAGGATACCGTAGACACAACCACCTTAATTTTCATTGAAAAGAGAGCATGTAATGGGTAAAGAATGGAACATAAAACATATATAAACATCCATACATAATGGAACAGAAAGTAAACCATATGAAAAACATTTTTTTATTCAACATTATGTGTTTTGGACTTAACGCTTGCTGATTCATGTAAGTATAGTTCATCTATTTTGCAGGTGTATTATATTCCTTTTATTTAATGCACCATAATCTATTTATCCATCATACTATTTATGAATATTTTGTTCATTTCCAGTGTCTTTGGTATTCCAAACGTGACTGTTTGAAATACTTTTGTGTAAGTCTGGTAGAGTACATGTTAAACAATTAGCAGTAGAATGGCTGGGTCACAGGATGTGCATTTGTGCATATCTTATTAGGTAATTCTAAATTTGTTTCCAAAATGACTGCTCCAAAATTTACTCCACCAATCAAGTATGAAAATGCTCATTATTTCATATACTCACCAATCTTTGAAACTGTCATACTTCCATATATGCCAATTAGTTGAGTGTGAAAAGGTGTCAGTCCCACATGAAGAAGGGTGAAATGACAGTCCAAACTAAACAACTCATTTCCACTCAGGATATATACATTTGACAATTAAAATCTCTTCCAGATCATGGACAATAATGACAGTTTTCATTTGGAAATCACAAGCCCTATGCCAAGAATAAAATTTCTCCACACTCATACAGTTAGCCAACAAGATCTACTAGATAATGTAAGTCTATTAAAATGTCTTTGTATTTTTAGTAAACAAAGGAAATTAAAACAAAAATTTCTTAGCTCTGAATAGATCAAACACTCTTTTTCTAGCCTGTCTTTTATAACACATGACTTCTATAATTAATGGGTATGAGTGGTAGTTTTACATAAAAGGGAAGCCTAGCATTAATGAAGAAGTATTTATTTGCTGTTGTCAGTATTAGGACAGGTGTCATCTTAGGGCAGTATTGTTTTCATTACTCTTTCATTTTTAAAAACACTATTTATTTACGAAACTTGCTTTGTACTAAATCCTCTTTACACTCTTTATAAATATTAATTTATTCACTTCCTATAACATTCCTAAGAAGCAGTTCTGATATTATCCCCATTTTACCAATACAGAGACAGTCACAGAAAAAATAGGAAACTGACCCAAGTCATAGAAGCAATAAAGTAGCAGAGCCAGGGTCAGAGCCCACACATAGAGCATGCTCTGATACAGCATGCTGTGTGTGCTACCACTGTAGGGATCCGTCACTCCAAACAGTTGCTTGTCTTACTGGAGGGAAGATTAGCTATAAACACAAAAATTTGTGCTGATTTGTCTTGAGGATTTGTTTTTGGCTTAAAGTCAACTCCTTTTTCCTTTCTAAAGATAATTTTCAATTTCAGTTTTAATGAAGAGTTTATAGTAAATGTTAACCTTTGACAAGAGCAAGGTTGATGAGCTGCTGCTAGTCAATTGTTGAAATATAACAAACAGATGGTGTCTCAATCAAAAGAAAGAACTGTGAATTTAAAATATAAAAATTAAAGTCTACAGTTATATGAACAAGAACAATGTAGAGATTACATAGGAACTCTAGTGGTAAAACTAGAATGGTAAAATGACAGAAGTCTCAAAAGAATAAGCTCTTTATGTAAATGTTAAAACTTATTTCAAGAATTTATATGGAACCATAAATGATCCCAAATAGTTTCAGCTTTTTTGAGAAAGAAGAACAAAGTAGGAGGGATCACAATTCTTGACATCAAACTATATTATAAGGTCACTGTAATCAAAACTGTCTGGTAATGACATAAGAACAGACACATAGACCAATGGAACAGAACAGAGAGTCCAGAAATAAACCCAAGTCTCTACAGTCAATCAATATTTGACAAAGAGGGCAGAAGCGTAAAATGGAGTAAAAATAACCTCTTCAACAAATGGTAGTTGGGAGATGTGGACAGCTATATGCAAAGAAAATGAAACTCAACCACCAACTTATACCATATACAAAAATAAACTCAAATGAATAAAAGACATAAATATAAGTCGTGATACCATAAAAGTCCTAGAAGAGAACACAGGATGGAATATCTCAGATATTACACACAGCAATATGTTCACCTACATGTCCCTTAGAGCAAAGGGTACAAAAAAAAAATAAACAAGTGAGACTACATCAAATTAAAAAGCTTCTGAGTGTATAAAAAAAATATAAGCAAAATGAAAAGGGACCCAACTCTATGGGAAAACATACTTGCAAAAGATACCTCAGAAAAGGGTTTGATCTCTAAAATATATAAAGAACTCACATGACTCCACAACAGGAAGACCAAAAATCCAATTAAAAAATGGGCAAAGGACCTGAACAGACACTGCTCCAAAGAGGACATATAGAGGGCCCATGGTCATATAAAACGGTGCTCAGCATCACTAGCCATCAGAGAGATGCAAATTAAAACCACAATGAGATACCACCTCATACTGGTCAGAATGGCCATCATAAAGAAATCAACAAACAAGTGTTGGAGAGGTTATGGAGAAAAGGGAACCCTAGTACACTGTTAGTGGGAATGTAGACCAGTACAGCCACTGTGGAAAACAATATAAGATTTCCTCAGAAAACTAAAAATGGAACTGCCTTTTGACCCAGCAATTCCACTGCTGGGATTATATCATAAGAACCCTGAAACACCAATTCAGAAGAACCTATGCACTTCAGTGTTCATAACAGCACAGTAAACAATAGCCAACTGCTGGAAACAGCCTAAATATCTATCATTTTAATGAGTGGAGCAAAAAATTGTGGTACATTTTCATAATGGAATATTACACAGCAGAAAGAAGGAATGCCTATCCTTTGAGACAGCATGGATGGAACTGGAGAGTATTATGTCACATGAAATGAACCAGTGTGAAGGACAAATACCCTTTGATCTTACCTGTAAGTGAAACCTAATCAACAAAACAAATAAGCAAGCAAAATATAACCAGACACATGGAAATAAAGAACAAATTGACAATGACCAGTGGGGAGGGGGGGATGATGGGAAAAGAAGGGGAAGGGTCAAGACAAGGAACATGTATAAAGGACCCATGGACAAGGACAACTGTGTGGGGAGAGTACTGAATGTGGGAGAAGGTGGAAGGCAGGGTAGAGGAGAACAATGGGAAAACAATGGGGACAACTGTAATTGAACAACAATAAAAATAACCAACAAAAATTAACAAAAATAAACATCTCTAAACATAGGTTTGATTTAATTTACTAGAAAAGCACTTTGGGCTACTCTGAAAAACCAAGTCTCTTAAGAAAAAGCCACAAACCAAAATGCATTTTAGAAATTAAAGTGATATTAAGCAAGATACATTTAAAGAGACATCTACCAGAAAGTAGAGAAATATCTAAATATAACAACCAAACACACAAACAAACAACAAAAGAATCCATAATACTATCAAATCAATTTAATAATCTGATTTTTATCCCTTGCCAGAAACATTTTTCTTTTTGGTTATCTTCTAGAAACAGTAGTTTGTGACTTGGGGTACTAAAAATGTTAAAATAAACTAAGAAAAAATAATTGTTAATTGTCACCACTATCACTCCCATCATCCTCAGCAGAATCAAGAATCATAAAAGACCCTGGATGGTGTGGCTCAATGGATTAAGTGCCGGTTTGCAAACCAAAGTGTTGCTGTTTCTATTCCAAGTCCAGGGCACATGCCTGGATTGTGGGCTGGGTCCCCAGTAGGGGGTGTGCAAGGGGTAACCACACACTGATGTTTCTCTCCTTCTTTCTCCCTCCCTCCCCCTCTCTAAAAATAAATAAATACAATCTTTTAAAAAATCATAAAAAGCATTAAATATTGGTTTATTTGAAACACAGACAGCATTATAAGAATTATCACCTTTAACAGGAACCTAATCAAAAAAACAAACAAACAAGCATAATATAACCAAAGACACTGAGATTGAGAACAAGAGAGGAGAGGGATAGGAATAGCCAGGGAAAAGGGGAAGGGGTTAGAGCAACAAGTATGAAAGACACATGGACAAAAGCTGGGGGGGGGG
>PVKU01014142.1:0-24687 GCA_004027475.1 Anoura caudifer
ATCCCTCCAAACCTAGAAAGGTTCACTTCCAGTCCAGCAGCTGGCCCTCCTTCCTCACTTTAATATCCTGACCATAGACATACTTACTAGTTCTAATAAAGTAATGAAGCTTGTTAATTTTAAAAATGTGGTAACAATCTCCAATCTAGACAGTGTGAACAAGAAAACAGGACTCCCTCTCCCTCAGCTCCCAGTCAAGTGATATGACATTTTAACATGAGGGACAGACTACCAAAATTTCTCTTCTCCAAACCCTAGTGAAGAGTTGCAGAGGCTAAATCCTTGGTTAGTTTGGCTAAGAACCTGGAGGTCCCCTTTCTCAACCTACCCCCTAAAGGGCAGAGGATCTACTAAGGCTGAGAATTTTGAGGTCCTTGTTGTCCTTGATACAACTCATAAGGCAAAAAAAAAAAAAAAAAATTAATGGAGAGACTAACTAAGACTAGTGGCTAGTACACCCACCCCATGTCCTCATAATGGAAGGGTGTCACTTCAGGATAAGGGGTGGGGGGACATTAGCTTGTTCTCAGCTCAGGAGTAGGGACTCAGAGATTCTGCTCCATGGGATTGGCAGTCGAAAGGAATAAAGAGCTTCAAAATTCTCCTGAAAGAAACTGAGAACTGAGTGTGATTTAACTTAGGTAGGGCTGGATCTTTTATTTCTGAATGGGTTGTATTAAGGATTCTGGATCCAACTGTTGTCATGTCACTACCAAATTATAGAGGGTTTTGATATAAGCTCAGAATGGTGCTAGAAAGTTCTCAAAAAACACAAAAAAGTCTCCCTCAACTTTTTGTTACAGAAATATTCCATAAAGAAGGGCAAAAATTTGCTCAAAACCCTCAAGGCTCATTTTATTCTAGATATAGCTAAACCTGATCCTGAATATTTATACTACAAATTCAGAGTCTCAATTTTAACTCATTAAAAATTGTAAGTACTTTTGCAACCCAAAATAAATGATATAATACTGAATTTTGTTGAAATCAAAGTTTAAAATTATGGTGTCTTGTTTTTACTCTACAAGGATATATTGAATACTTGATCTATTTAATTACAAAATAAACTTAGTAATAAATGTGAGAATATATACTATATTACAGCTAGCTATTACCTCTATTTTACCTTTGTTCTTTTTACAAATCAAAGTAAAGTATTTTTCCATGAATGGTTTTCCTCCCACTGGGAAATCTACCCACTAGTCTGCTACATATTTCCTGTTAATTTTATACTCCTTTGTAATATCACTGTTTCTTCTTTACCCTGGAAAACAAAGTCTTAAATTTTAAAATAATTCTCTTCCAAAAATATTTTTAAAGAACTTAAGACCTACGTATTCCTATGGAAATATATAGGAAAATTTTAACTCTGTACAATAGTATCTTAGCATCATCTGAGACACTCCATTTTTTCTCTTTTTAGTTTGAGAAATAGAAATTCACACTTGCAGATAAAATTTAAATGAGAAAAAGCTCACACATTGTTTTTCTTCTCTTTCTTCACATAGGGAATACTTGTCACAAGTGTAAATGCTTCAGCGAGACTTAAGATATAAAATTTCATTAATTCATGGGAAGCATTTATGCAAATACCTTAGAATTAAAAAGATGTAAAGTAACTTCAAGGGTACTAAAGATTTTTGCCACTTTGCAAATATAATGTATTGGTAATTCTCACTAGCAATTCTTGAACAATTTTATATATTACAAAAACTGACCTAGAGGATATGTGGCTCAAGAAAGGATCGATGAAAATGGGTTGCTACCACCCTGGCCAATGGCAGACTGTGGGACAGAAAGCCCAGGATGCTCCAGAAGCTGGCCTATGCCTAAATTGCTTTCTCCAGTTCTGGAAGACTGCAGAATGACGTAGCATACATGCATTTCAGTCCTTGTCCAGCCTCAGGTGGTCCCGCACCCTCACAGCCTTCAGGCCAGAGTCAATTACCCACACCTGGCCAGGCCCCTGGGGTGAGGCAGTATCTGGGGTGACTATGAGTTTCACAAGCAAGGTGCCCATTAGGCCTGAGGTTTGCTTGATAGGTTATAGGACCAAGACTGGTTTCAGCTAGAGAAGTCTGGGATGATGGGCC
The DNA here is from genome assembly GCA_004027475.1 of Anoura caudifer. Taxonomy (NCBI): domain Eukaryota; kingdom Metazoa; phylum Chordata; class Mammalia; order Chiroptera; family Phyllostomidae; genus Anoura; species Anoura caudifer. Next base: position 2,094 of record PVKU01014142.1, read on the forward strand.
TCTGGCACCCATGTTACCCGGGTAAACAAAAATATATGTATATTATATAAACGTTTGCTTATATAAATGAGGCAATGCATGGCCATAAGGCAATGCTTATTAGTCCATAGTACTGCTGTATAGTTTTTAGAGAAATATTTAAAAAAACTGATTTTCGTCTGTGTTACCTGTGTTGAGTCAGCTGTGACTCCTGGGGATCATGTGAATGAGTGGTGTCCACAGTGTCCTGTTCTCAATAACCCTGCTCAGCTCCTGGAGACCCGTGCCTGTGGCTTCTTATGTGGAGTCAATCCATCTCATAGTTGGTCTTCCTCTTTTCCTGCTGCCTTCAGGACATGGCTTTGCAGTCTTTCCCAAAGAACTCTGCCTTCTCATGTGCCTGAAGCAGAACAGCTTCGGTTTAGTTATTTTTGCCTCCAGCGATGTTTCAGGCTTAATTTGCTCTAGGACCTATTTGTTCGTCTTTCTGGCAATCAAGGGTATCCACAGAGCTTTCCCCCAACACCCTGCTTCAAATGAACTAGATGTTTGGTTTTGTTTTTATTTTTTTCTGTCAGTCTTCTTCACTGTCCAACTCTTGCTTTATCATATAGTCTATATATATTATAAGTTTTTTATCATACAAGCTATAATTAGAGGCTGATGCAAATAGTAATTACTAGTGAATTTTTCAATGTTGCTAGATTTGATCCAGAAACATAATTTTGTACTTAGAGATCTTCAAAAGAAATGAAGATGAAAACAAGGCCGTCAGCACAGGTGGTTTTAAGTAACAAATGTAGTATGTGGGTGCAGTACTGATAAACATCCAGAAATGTTTGTTCAATGGGGAAGGACAGTTAATATCACACATGGTATTCTTATCTCTTGGTGCACTTGAGAGCAATTTTTCCTATTCCTTATTACATATATGTTACATGTTAATGAAAGGTATAAAAGCTGGTAGACACTAAAAGAGTAAGACAAGTAAATGTTTTCTTATTATTCAGGGTTATCAGTACAATGACATATTGATTCACACAGGGTAGCTCCCAAGGCAGGGCACCTGCTTTATTTGGAGGAACATTATGGAAAAACTGGTGCCTAAGTTATAAACTGAAGGGCAAGAATATCTGAGTGAAATTAAGGTACAGGTAGAATAGGAGGTCTCGGGAACAGTGTTCCAGGCAGTCATGCAAGTAGTACGTGCAGAGAAGCCTATGTTCAGATGATGAAAAATGAGCAAATGGAAAGGAAGGAAAAGAGGAAGTAAGAGGTATGATTACAGGCAGATTGTTGTTTGTATTTCCCCTAAACCAGAACCTGCACAAAGGACTTAAATATTCGATGTTACTATGGAAGTGTTATAGTACCGAAAAATGAGAAAATATTTTTCTAATTATTTTCTCCATCTAAAGTAGTACTTAAGCGCTACTCCCAGTGAAAAATAAAACTGCATAATGCATCAGATAGAGGCAAAAGACACTTCTGTAACAGAAAAAAAAAATTCCAGGAAAGCACCTCAGTTCAGAGACACATAGGGTTGCAGCATTTTCAGCTGTTTCTACCATTCATTCCAATTGTTTACAGGCAATCAGGATGAAGCATAGCTAGAATTTTCTGAGCATAAAAAAATGTGTCAGACATCCACCAATATACACATGCATATGAACATGTATATTCCCTTTCATGATGTTAAAAAGAAGCCTGTGATTAAGTTGCTGTGATGATTTTTTTTATGTGTTATCTTGATTGGGTTATAGTCAGTAGTTATTTAGTTCAACAGTATCTAAAAATTGCTATGAAGCGATTTCATAGAGGTGATAAGGTTGTCTTGGCAGATCTTTCTATGTGGCTGCTCCTGGATCAATCAGTTAAAAGGCCCTAATAGGAGAGCTGAGCCACCCCAATGAAGAAGAAATTCACTTGTGGACAGAAGCTACAGCCAATGCCTGAGAGTTTCCTTGCCCTGTTGAATTAATATTTGCCTAGCCACCTCACAATTGTGTAAGCCAATTTTAATAAATCTCTTAATATACATCTGGCTAAAACATGACTGATACAGATGTTATTATCACACCTATATTGTAGATATAAAAAAGTTAAAATTTTTATCTATTTTTGTTCACCTCAGCTGATCCTGTGAATGAAAGAGTCTAACAGTTGGACATGCTGTGTTAGTTTCACAGAATGTCTCCTTAAAACAAAACTGGGTGGCTGTGATTGACTGACCTAGCAGCTTTCACAATCACAGTGAAACTAGTTTCAGAGAAATCAACTTTTATTATTGTTTAAAAATTACTGCTTCCTGCTATTAATTTAACAGGCAAAAGAAGGACTGCCAATATAAAGTTCCTGCTTAAAAAAAAAAGTGCCAGGATAAATATTTGTATTAAGACTAACAAATGCCAACACTCTAACCCTGAAAAAAGTATATCTTAATGCTTTTATTTGTGAGTTGTAAAGGTTGTGAGTTGTAAATGTGACCAGCAGACTTTTCACCTATAGCCATCTATAACAGTGAAGAGTTGTTCAATAGATGTAATCGTAGGCAGAGTCTGTGCATATTTTCTAGTATGCTGAAAACAGAAAACAGTTCACTGAACATAGTCTCAACAGTGAATGTGAGTTAAGCCAGTCAAGATCTCCCAAGAAATGATGTATATGGATATCTGAAATGGGAGGCCCTTGACAGTGGAGATTTCTAGCAAAGACTATAATAGAAAAGACATATTTAGGACCACTTTCATTCTTCTTCTCAGCTCTTCAATTAGAATTGGTCTTTTGGTTGGAATATGATGTATGTTTTACTTTCTTAAATATTTTGTTTACATATCTTCACCACCTAAGAGATCATTAGAATGGAAATTTTCTCATTTTTTAGCCATGAGATGTAAGACAGAGAGATTTGACTAAAGATACACAGCCAACAACTGCCTAAATCAGTTATCAAAAGCACTGTCCCCAACTTCATTCTTACTTTGATGCTCCATATTTGATCACCCTTCCAGCAAAATGCCATATGTAGAGGGTACCCACCTTTCTAGATGGCCCAGTCTTTGTGGTTAGAATCAAGAAAACACTGAGGAGAAATATTTCACCCATGCATCATACAGTGGAAATAACAGAATAAATAAATCATTTTCCATTGCTGCATAACAAATTGTCACGAACTTAGCTGTTTAAAACAATATCCATTTCTGATCTCAGTTTCCTTTGTTCAGAAGCCCAGAATGTCATGTTTGGTTTCATAAACTCAGGGTCTCATAAAGGTGAAATCAAGATGTCAGAGAGTTTCATTACTCTCCTGGGGCTTGGTGTCTTCCTCCTAAACCACTAGTTGTTAGCAGAATTCAATTCCTCCTCATGCTTTCAACATGGCCCTCTGCATTTTTCAAGCCAACAATAGTGGATCAAGTCTCTCTTTGACTTTGAATCCCCCTAATTTCCCCTTTTCTCTTCTTTTTCCAGCTTTTAAGGTCTCATTTGGTAGAAATAGCATTAGCTCTGGATTCTCATCATGCCTTTGCAACTACTGGCTCTATAACCTTTGGGGTCACATGAACTTTCAAAACTTCTTTCCTTACGGTAAAGAATGAGGACAGTGAGACCTACTTTTTCTCTCAACAGATTTCCTGATGTGTAGGAATCACTCTAGGGTCTCTTTCAGTTCTAATTTTGAATGATTTGAACAAGCAGTTCAGTAATAAAAATGTACTTTTTGCCAATACATACCAAGATTCCCTGATTATGCTCAATAAAAATGCATTAAATGAAGAAAATAGTAAAAATACTAATATGACCAAAAATACTACTATAATAGTAATATAACTTTTTAAGTTATCTATATTTCACCAAGAGGAGAAATTAAGAAAAAATAATAGTGCTGCTCAGAATCTGAACCTCTCTGCAAGATTTATGAATTTTATTAACTGTTGATTCAGGTGAAACCCAGTATCTGATAGCTATGAGTCATGAACAGCAATTAATTAGAGTGATGTCACTCAAAAAGACCAGGACTGAATGCATAACAGTGATCAGGCAAGTCTACAGAAATCTCCCACATGGATTTAGTATTGGACTACCAATATAAAATAATGTTTTCAAAGAAAAATATAGTTGCACCTGCATTGTGCATGGATCTATACATTATAAGCAACTATGAAGTTAATTTTTAAAAGTTTATTTTTTTCTACAAGGTGTTGGGGCCTGACAATAAATGTTGCAAGACTTCTTTGTCGTAAGTTGATATTTCTACACACATGTTGAATTGCAACCTCACCTATCCAAACCACTGTTTTGAATGTACAGTCAATTACATTTTTTTAAAGACTGATTTAGCAAAATCAGAATGTATCAAAAGCCTTGTACTAATTGGAAATGTAGGCATTAAAATGTGCAATCAAGGAAAAACTGAAAATAGCATATTATGGAAAACTAATGAGTTAGACTTTTTAAAATTTCTGATATTTGAGACATGGGTTTTTACATAGCTGTCAGGGAAGTGCCAGAGACTCTAGGTGGAGTCTATGCTAATGAAGCTGTGACACAGGAAACAAACTCTAAAAGGAGAATTATATGCAGAAGATTTATTGGGAAATAGTCTCATGATATACACCTTTAAGAAACTGAAAGTAGGACTGAGCAGAGTGACAAGCTGACCTGCAATTTATGTTAACTGAGGCGTTTGTAACCCCACTTCATCTTCATCTAATCATTGACACACTCTGGAAGGAAGAAAAACTATGGGCTAGATAATGTCCTGCAAATTAGGACATTTCTCAGTTAGAGACATATCTGAGTCATCAGTAGTCTGTATTCCCAGTAGCCTGGGGAATGGATGCTGCATTAGTTTTCTATTTCTGTGTTTAAAATTATCTCTTTGTTAGTGGCTTAAAGCAACAGTTATTACTTACACTTCTGGAAGTCAAAGTCTAAAACAAGTCTCACGGACTAAAATCAAGGTGTTGGCAGAGTTGTATTCTGCTGTGCAGGCTCTAGGGAGGAATCCATTTTCTTTGTAACTTCTCCAGCTTCTTAAGGCTGCCCTCATTCCTTAACTTACTTCCTTCTTCCATCTTCAAAGTCAGTGAAGCATTTCTCATGCTGTGTTACTCTAACACTGACACTCCTGCCTCACTCACTTTATAAAAATACTTTGATTAAATTGGGCCCACCTCAATAATCCAGGATGAGCTTCTCTTTTCAAATGTAGTTGAGTATCAATCTTAATTTCATCTGCAACTTTACTTTCCCATTACCATGCGACCTAACATGTTACAGGTTCTGGGGGTTAGGACGTAGACATCTTTGAAGGATCATTATTCCACCCACAACAGGTGCATTGAGCCCAAAGCAGATATGTGAATGGAGCACATTATGTACAGTTGCCAGACCAGTGAACTAAATGGAAAGATAAATGAGGCCACTTTTCTTAGGGAGTGGCACTGTTTTCTGCCACTTTTCACCAGGATGAGATAAATATCTTTTATAGCTTAACTGAGTTAACACTGATGTACCATAAAATCAGGAACAAGTTTACAATTAAATTATTTTTAGTAAATTTATGGAGCTATGTAACCATCATTGCAATCCAAGAGTAAAAACTTTTTATGGCCTCAGCAGTTTACTCCTGCCATTTTCAGTCAATCTGCACTCTTGTCAGCCCCAGACAATGGATCGTCTGCTTTTGATTTTTTTTTTTTAATTTTAATTGTTGTTCTTGTACAGTTTTCTGTCTTCTACTCTCATCCCAGCCCACCACCCAGCGCTCCCCAGCTCCCACCCATTTCCACCCCCCTACCTTTTATCCCTGTGTCTTTTATACTTGTTCCTGTAAACCCTTCCCCTTTTCCCTTAAAATTTGTACCCCTCTCCTCTCTTGTTCTCAATTTCACTGTCTTTGGCTATATTATGCTTGTTTGTTTGTTCTGTTGATTAGGTTCCTGTTAAAGGTAAGATCATATGATATTTGTGTTTCCCCTCCTGGCTTATTTTGCTTAGCGAAGGATAGGAGCTCCTTCTTTCTTTCTGCTGCATAGAAATCCACTGTGTAAATGTACCATAGTTTTTTGATGCAATCATTAACTGATGGGCACCTAGGTTGCTTCCAGCACTTGGCAATTGTAAATTGTGCTGCTATGAACATTGGGGTGCATAGGATCTTTTGGATTGGTGTTTCAGGGTTCCTAGGATATAATCCTAGCAGTAGAATTGCTGGGTCAAAAGGTAGGTCCATTTTTAGTTTTCTTAGAAAATTCCATACTGCTTTCCATAGTGGTTGTACCAGTCTGCAATCCCACCAATAGTGCATTAGGGTCCCCTTTTCTCCACAACCTCTCCAAACTTGTTCTTCGTTGCTTCATTTATGATGGCCATTCTGATTGATGTGAAGTGGTATCTCATTGTGGTTTTAATTTGCATCTCTCATAGCTAGCAATATTGAGCATCTTTTCATGTGTCTGGATCCTCTGTATGTCTTCCTTGGAGAAGTGTCTGTTCAAGTCCTTTGCCCATTTTTTAATTGGGTTGCTTGTCTTCTTAGAGTGGAGTTGTGGAAGTTCTTTATATATTTTGGAGATTAAACCCTTGTCTGAGGTATCATTGGCAAATATGTTTTCCCATACAGTCGGTTCTCTTTTATTTTAATGCTGTTTTCTTTAGCCGTGCAGAAGCTTTTTATTTTGATGAGATCCCATTTGTTTATTCTTTCCTTTATATCTATTGCTTTAGGAGACATATCAGTGAAAATGTTGCTGTGTGAAATATCTGAGATTTTCCTGTCTATGTTCTCCTCTAGGACTTTAATGGTGTCACGGTTTATATTTAAATCTTTTATCCACCTTGAATTCATTTTTGTGTATGGTGTAAGTTGGCACTTGAGTTTCACTTTTTTGTACGTAGCTGCCCAGTTCTCCCAACACCACTTGTTGAAGAGGCTATTTTTACTCCATTTTATCTTGCTGCCCCCTTTGTCAAATATTAATTGACCATAGAGACTTGGGTTTATTTCTGGGCTCTCTGTTCTGTTCCACTGGTCTATGTGCTTGTTTTTATGCCAGTACCAGTCTGTTTTGATTACAATGGTCTTGTAATACAATTTGGTATCAGGTATTGTGATCTTTCCTATTTTGCTGTTCTTTCTCAAAATTGCTGCAGCTATTTGGGGTCATTTATGGTTCCATATAAATTTTTGAAGTGTTTGTTCTATGTCTATGAAATATGCCATTGGTACTTTAATAGGCATTGCATTGAATTTGTAAATTGCTTTGGGTAGTATGGACATTTTGATGATGTTGATTCTTCCAATCCATGAAGACAGTATATGTTTCCATTTGTTTGTGTCTTCCCTGATTTCTTTCTTCAGTGTTGTATTGTTTTCTGCATACAGGTCTCTTACCTCCTTGGTTAGCTTTATTCCTAGGTATTTTATTTTTCTTTTTGCTATATCGAATGCGATTTTTTTCTTGAATTCTGCTTCTGCTATTTCATTATTGGTATACAGAAATGCCTTTGATTTCTAGATATTGACTTTGTATCCTGCTGTTTGGCCAAATTCATTTACTAGGTCGAGCAGCTTTTTGGCCGAGTCTGTAGGATTTTCTATGTACACTATCATGTCATCTGCAAATAAGGATAGTTTTGTTTCCTCCTTTCAATTTGGATGCCTTTTATTTCCTTTTCTTGTCTAATCACTGTTGCCAATACTTCCAATATTATATTGAATAGAAGTGGTGAAAGTAGACAATCTTGTCTTGTTCCTGATCTTATTAGAAAAGATTTTAGTTTTTGCAGGTTGAGTATGATGTTGGCTGTAGGTCTCTCATATATGGCCTTTATTATATTGAGGAATGCTCCCTCAATTCCCACATTGATAAGTGTTTTTATCATAAATGGGTGCTGTACCTTATCAAATGCTTTTTCTGCATCTATTGATATGATCATGTAACTTTTGTCTTTGCTTTTGTTTATGTGATGTATTACATTTACTGATTTGTGAATGTTGAACCATCCTTGAATCCTGGGGATGAAACCCAATTGTTCATGGTGTATGATCTTTTTAATGTATCGTTGGATGCGGTTTGCCAATATTTTGTTAAGGGTTTTAGCATCTATGTTCAGCAGCGATATTGTCCTGAAGTTTTCTTTCTTTGTCGTGTCTTTATCTGGTTTGGGGATTAGGATGATTCTGGATTCATAGAAGGGGTTTAGCAGTCTTCCTTCATTTTGGATTTTTTGGAATAGTCTGTGAAGGATAGGGGCTAGATCTTCCTTCAATGCTTTGTGGAATTCTCCTGTGAAACCATCTGGTCCAGGGCTTCTGTGTGTCAGGAGTTTTTTGATTACTGCTTCAATTTCATCTGCTGTTATTGGCCTGTTGAGGCTTTCTGCTTCTTCATTGAGTTTTGGAAGATTATATTTTTCTAGAAACATCCATTTCACCTAGGATTTCAAATTTCTTGGCATACAGTTCTTCATAGTAATTTCTTATAATCCTTTGTATTTTTGTGGTATCAGTTGTAATCTCTCCTCTTTCATTTCTGATTGTGCTTATTTGGGTCTTCTCTCTTTTTTCTTGATGAGACTGCTTGTTGATTTTGTTTATCTTTTCAAAGAACCAGCTCCTGGATTCATTGATCCTTAGAATTGTGCTTTTAGACTCTATGTCATTTAATTCTGCTCTGATCTTGGTTATTTCCTTCTGTCTACTTGCTCTGGGCTGTCTTTGTTTTTGTTCCTCAAGTTCTTGTAGGCATAGGGTTAAGTTGTTTGTTTGAAATGTTTCTATTTTTTTAGGTAGGTATGTATCACTATGAATCTCCCTCTCAGGACTGCCCTCACTGTGTCCCATAAGTTTTGGTTCATTGTGAGTTCATTTTCATTTGTTTCCAGAAACTTTTTTGATTTCCTCCCTCATTTCATTCTTGACCCATTCATTGTTTAATAACATGCTATTCAATCTCCATGATTTTGAGTGTTTTAGGATTTCCCCTTGGGGTTGGTTTCTAGTTTCAGTCCCTTGTGATCCAAGAAAATGCTTAATATGATTTCAATTTTCTTGAATTTCTTGAGGTTAGTTTTGTGTCCTATCATGTGGTCTATCTTTGACAGTGTTCCATGTGCATTTGAAAAGAATGTGTATTTAGTTTCTTTGGGATGAAGGGCTCTATATATATCAGTTAAGTCCATTTCATCTAGAGTGTTGTTCAATGCCACAATATCTTTGGTGATTTTTTGTTTAGAAGATCTGTCCATTTTTGACAGTGGGGTGTTAAAATCCCCTACTATAATTGTGTTCTTCTCAATATCTTTCTTGAAGTCCTCTAAGATTATTTTTATGCATTTAGGTGCTTCTATATTGGGTGCATATATATTTACAATGTTTATGTCTTCTTGGTGGATTCTTCCCTTGAGTATTATGAAGTGACCTTCTGGTCTCTCTTTATGGCTCTTCTTTTGAAGTCTATTTTGTCTGATATGAGTATTGTACCCCGGCTTTTTTTTTCCTGTCTATTTGCTTGGAAAATTTGTTTCCAGCACTTCACTTTGAATCCGTGTAGGTCTTTTGTCCTGAGGTGGGTCTCTTGTAGGCAGCATATGTGTGGGCCATGCTTTCTTATCCATTCAGCTGTTCTCTGTCTTTTGATTGGAGCATTTGATCCATTTACATTTAAGGTTATTATTGATAGGTACTTATTCATTGCCATTTTTGTACCTGTGTTCCTCTCCCTCTCTTTCTCCTTTCCTTCTGTTCCTTAAAGCAGGACTTTTAGTATCTCTTGCAGAACTGGTTTGGGAGAGGTGCATTCTTTTAGAGTTCTTTTGTCTGGCAAGCTCCTTATTTGACCTTCTATCTTGATTGAAAGCCTTGTTAGGTAAAATAGTCTTGGTTGCAGGCCTTTGGTTCTCATTACTTGGAATATATCTTGCCATTCTCTTCTGGCTTGGAGCATTTCCATTGAGAAGTCAGCTGCTAACCTTATTGGGGCTCCCTTGTATGTTACTTCCTTTTTCTCCCTTGCTGCCCTTAAGATTCTCTTCTTTGTCTCAGAATTTTGCCATTTCAATTATGATGTATCTTGAAGTGGGCCTCTTTGGGTTACTCTTGATTGGGACTCTCTGTGTTTCCTGGATTTGTGTGACTTTTTCTCTCATCAAATTAGGGAAGTTTTCCATCATTACTTTTTCAAATAGGTTTTCTATCCCTTGCTCTTTTTCTTCTCCTTCTGGAACCCCTATTATACGGATATTATTATGTTTCACATTGTCTTGACTTTCTCTTAATCCCTCTTCATTCTTTCTGAGCCTCTTTTCCTTTTCTTGCTCTTTCTGGATGTTTTTTTTCTACTGGGTCCTCCAACTCACTGATCTGATCTTCTGCTTCATCAATTCTGCTTTTCATTCCTTCACTGTGTTCTTCAGTTCAGAAATTGTATTTTGCATTTCCTCTTGGCCCTTGCTGATAGTTTCTATTTCCTTTTTCATGTTGCTATAGTTTGTAGTGAGTTCATCATAGCTTCCCTGTAGTTTCTGGTAGCTCATTGAGACCTTTGGACTCCAAATCTGATAGTTGAGTTGCCTCCATTTTATTTAGCATTCTTTCTGGGGCTTCCTCCTTTTCTTCCGTTTGGGGGTTGTTTCTTTGTCTTTCCATTGTTTGTGAGGCTATTCTTGTTAGGCTCAGTTTCTTAAATTGATTTTGTTCTGGTTCCCTGGGTTTATGGTGTGAATTTCTGTGGTAGAATGCCTGTGAGATACAGTGGTGCTGTCTTCTTCAGGTATCCTGGTGTTCACAGCTTCCAGTGTCTCAGCTGTTGAAATACACCCTCTTTGGGACCAACACTGGTCTTTCCACAGTTCCAGGGCTTTTTGTTTTGTTTTGTTTTTGTCTCACTCGTAGGTGTTTAAAAAGAGAAAAGAGGAAGAAAAAAGAAAAGAAGAAAAAATGAAAACAGAATTAAAAAAAGCAGAATGAAAAAGAAAAGAAAAAAAAAGAGGAAGAAGAGATAAGCCTGGAAAGATAGGAAGAAGGAATAAAACAAGAAAGAAGTAACAAGAAGCAAAAGGAGTTGAGGGGTAAAAAAGATAAAAATAATGAAAAAATAATAATAAAAGAAAGAGAGAGAGAGAAAACACCAAAACAAACAAACAAACAAACAAACACCAAAAACACCAACTCTTGCTGTTATCAATCTTGCCAAGCTGGTTTTTCTGGTCTTGCTGCCTGTAGCGGCCAAGGGGTGACCGTATTCATCACTCAGTTATCTTTGGCCTACTGTCCTCAGAGGTAGCCTGGGGCCTCTCCGCACAGGGCCTCAGGTGTATCTTCTGAGGCAGCATGTGCCTACTGTGGTAGCGCACAAGCACTAATGATCTTTCAGCCTTCCATGCACAGGTGCCAACTGTCCTGCAAGCACAAATCGACCCCCCCCCCATACAGGTCACACACAGGTGTCTAAGATCTCCCAGCGGTCCACACAGGTTCCCTGATGGCGCACAGGCACCAAGCGATTGCAGCACGGGACCCCCGGTGGTGCACTGGCACCAGTGGATCCCCGCACAGTTGTTCCCAATGGCGCCTGGGTGTAGACAGTCGTGTGAGCTCCAATGCACAGTCCTCCCAGGGCTCTGAGATCTTAACTCCTCTCTGTGAGATTTCAAGCAACCAGGTTTATCCCGGTGCTGCTGAAACCTTGTTTGGCTGAGCAGGGAGTCGTTGACCTGGCTCACTCCCTCTCTAGAGTCTTATGGCCAGCACAGGCCCAGGATCTCAGCCCCCACCCTGTTCTCTGGGCTGCTGGAGTACTCTCCTTATCATCTGGTTTTTCAATGTCCACTGCAATTTTCAGTCTCCTGTTTTCAAATATGCTGTGGTTCTGATGTCTGTTTGCTGTGCTCCGCTGTAAATTGACCAGGTCTTTCGCCTGTGTGTAGGGGGAAGAGGAATGTGCTTCCTCTTACCATGCCACCATCTTCTCTCTCCTGCTTTTTATTTCTATAGCTTTTACATTTCTGGGTATTTCATATAAATACCATCATACAACATATAGTCCTTTGTGTTTGGCAAATGTGCTATAAATATAACACATTGTGTTTATCCATCTACTGGTTTCCAGTTTAGGAATGTTATGAATAATGCTAGTATGAATATTAATATACAAGTCTCTGCATGGACATGTGCCTTTATAATTCTTGAATAAAAACCTAGGAATGGAAACGTAAGGTCATCTGATATATATCCATGTATTTTTTAAGCACTTTTTAATTGTTATTCAGGTACAGTTTTATTGTTGTTCAGGTACACCCCTTTTCCCCTTCACCCCTCCCCACTACCCCAGCCCTCCCCACCTCTCTCCCCTGTTTCCAGCCCCCCTTGTTATTGTCCATGTGTCCTTTATAGTTTTTCCTGCAAGCCCTTCACCCTTTTCCCTATGTTCATGTATTAAAAAAAAAAAAAAAAAAAAAACCTTCCAAATCTTTTCTAAAATAGCTGAGCCAGTTTCTTTCTTATCAGCAATATATAAGGATACATATATTTCCATATCCTGACCAACATTTGTTGTTTTATGTCTTTGTAATAATAGCCATTATTATGTGTGTCTAGTGGCATCTCAATGTTTTTCAAATTCAGTTTTTCTAATTACAAAAGATATTGAGCATCTTTTCATGTGCATATTAGACATTCACATAAGTTTGCTGATGGAATGTCTATTCAAATTATCGACCTGTTGTTTAATCAGAATTTTTTTCTTTTAAATATTAATTTGAAAGAATTAGCAATATATTCTAGATGAATCCTTTATTAAATACAGGGTCTGGCCCAAATAACACCCCTTTTTAACTATAAAATCATAAGCATGTAATTCTGTAACATAACAATTTCATACCCAAGCATGCCATGAGACATTGTAGGTGAAATACCCAATCTCCTGTCCATCTCATGGGAGACATTCATGTACCCTACCTACCACACTCAAGCAAGCCTTATTTCTGCTGGACCCTGTACATGACTTTCAAATATAGCTTATCTTTTCAACTTTATTAATGATGTGTTTTGAAGCATAGGAGTTTTCAAAGTTGAAGTTAAATTAAGTAATGCTTTCTTTGATGAATCATATTGGTGTTGTATTCAAGAGATTTTTGCCTAACCCAAGCGCCTGAGAAGTACTTCCCTGGTTTTATTCTAGAAGTTTTGGAACATTGTCTTACATTTATATCTCTGCCCCATTTTGAATAAATTGTTGCATATATTGTGAAGTAAGGTTCTAAGTTAATTTTTTTGCATATATATAAATAATTGTCCCATTATAATTTGTTTAAACAGCTACCTTCCTTCCAATTAATCATCTCTGTTTCTTTGCCAAAAAGTAATTAACCAAATTGAATAGTTTATTTTTGAAATCTCAATTTTGATCCATTATTCTATGTTCTTACCTGTACACCAATATAACATTGTCTTGATTACTGCAGCCTGATAGTAATTTTAGCAGTAAGATCATGTATGCCCTCCAGCTTGGTTCTTCTTTAAAAAAAAAAAAGTCAAAGCCATTATATTTGTATATTATTTTTAGTAGTCAGCTTGTCAATTTCTGCAAAAACTGTCTGCTGTTATATTGATGAGGATTTTGTTGATTCTATAGATCACTAGGGGGAGAGTTGTCATCTTGAGAAATATCCAGTCTTCCAATCCATAAACATGGATTTTCCCATTCATTTATTTAGATCTTTTAAAATTTCTAACAGTAATCTTTTATAGTTTTCATTGTATGTCTTTCATGTTTTTATTTATCCCTGATTATAATTCTTATTGCTGTAATTAGGGATAATTTTTGCATATTGAACTTTTATATTATGTGACCTTACTAAATATGTTGATCAGTTCTATGAATAGAGATAAGTTTGTGTGGAAGGGAGGAGTTTTCCTTAAGATTTTCCACATAGAGATTTATGTCTTATGTGACAGATTATAGACCAATTTACTCATTTTTTTTCAAATATAAATACCTCTTATTTATTTTTCTTCCCTGATGGCACTGGCTAGAAAATCTAGCACAATTTTGAACAAACATGTGCTAAGAGTGGACTACCTGTCTTTTTCCTAATCTTACGGAAAGCATTCAATCTTCATTATTAAATATAATGTTAGCTGAAAGTTTTTTGAGAATGTCCTTTAATGACATTCTTCTCCATTTCTAGTTTGTCGGCATTTTATCAGAAATAAATGTTATATCTGTCAAATTAGCAGAATCTATTGACATGATCCTATGGGTTTTTTCCTTTTATTCTATTAATTCTATCATGGCAGAAATTGTGCCTAGTAATATTGTCATTAACAGACTAACTTGACTTTGTGAAGAAGTTTCAGGGGATTTCATTTAGCTTTCCCTACTATTATGAGTCTTATCCCACAGATCAAAGCACTAATCTGAGGGTTCTTCTAACTACCAAGTTTAGCCAATCCAATCATACATTTGGAAATGGAGGAAATGACCACTATGTGGGTTCATGAGCCCAGAAATTTCATTATGAGCTGGACTGCATTTATTACCTGGACATACTATCTGGCCTCATTTTGACAACTATAAATTTATTTGTTGCTTTGGATCTTTGGATGTCACTTCCAATCCACCTTGTGTATCCAACAAGCCATTCCCTAAATCCAGTAATCCTCAAATATACAGGTACTTCCTGTACCCACTATCTGATTAACTAAGTAATGTGTTCCTATTTTGTATGTATGTGTGTGAAGAACAGTTTTAGATATACAGGGAAATTATGAAGTCAGTACAATTACTTTTCATATACTCATTGCTTATGTATAGCTTCTTTTGCCTTTAATCTAACTAACTTCACTCATTTACAAAGTTTAGATAAGCATTTTGTTCGTTTAACCCCTTTATTGAAATTTTCTCATGCATTCATAAATAAATTAAGGGTTGTTTTAAATGTATTACAATATATCCTTGGATTCCCCTGAGTTCCTAAATTGGTTTGGTGAATACATAATATTGAGGTTGATTCTTTGTGCTGAAAAGTTTTATGGACTTTGAAAAATAAATGATGTGATGTTTCCACAATTGTAGTGTCACACAGAAAAGTTTGACTGCCCTAAGGAATCCCCTGTACATCACTTAATCAACCTGTTCTTTCCTAAAACCTTTGTTCTTTCTTTTTTTTTTTACCATGTCTGTAGTTTTTCTTTTCCGGAATGTCATTATATTTGGAATCAGAGAGTATGTGACAATTTCAGACTGGCTTCTTTCACTTAGCAATATGCATATGAGATTCATGCATAGCTTCTCCTGGCTTGATAACTCATTTATTTTTATTGCTGAAAAGATACAATTTTGTATGTATTTGTAACACTTTGTTTATTAACTCATCTATTGAAAGATATAATGGTTTCTTCCAGTTTTGGGTGATTATGAATACAGCTGCTATAAACAATCACATGCAGTTTTTTCTATGGGCATATATTTTTAAATCAGTTGGGTACATATGTGGGAACATGATTGCTAGATCACATGGTTAAGACTATGTTTAGCTTTGTAAGAAACTACCAAACTGTCTCTTAAAGTGGTTTTACCATTTTGCATTCCCATCAGCAATGTATGTGTTCTTGTTGCTCAACATTGTCACCAGCAACTGATATTTAAAGGTTTTTTTTTTTTTTTTATTTTAGGCATTCTAACTGATGAGTAGTGGTTCCCCAAGCAATTTTTATGCATATCAAGTTTTGAAAAGATTTATAGGAGTAGGTGAAGAAAATTGAAAGAGTTAAAGTAAAATCATTTTCAATTTTTTGACAATGAAGAAAACAATTTTTATTGATATGCTTTTTAATAGTGACATATATTATTTTGAATACAGTTTTACTGAATTTTGCTTAGGCTTGTTCCTATTCTTGAAGATACATTAACCTAGAATTTGATTTTCCTTTTTTTATCTCACAATTAAAATTGATAACCATACCAAATAAGCTATGCAATGATTAGTATGTCTGACCATTTCTTTAATGAATATAAGCCTTTCCCACAGGATTAAAAGTAAAAATATTTAAGAACATTGTCATAGCATAGAAAACATTTTGTTTTTTTCAATTGCATAATTTTTAGACTTCCTAATACCTTCTATTTTTCTGTTTATTTTTTTCAAATTTAGTTGGAACTGTTAATTATGCTAAAGTAATAAGTGTAACTTGCTCCCATATTTAATTAGGGGAAATACATTTCAAATAAAAATGCTCCCTTATATATGATAGCCTACTCTTTTATTTCCAAATTGGATGATTATTAGGCATAAACTTAATAGCTAGCTACTCTTAGGTTTAAAAATGCTAAAAATGACCTTAACTTTGAGACTGAAATGTAATTTTCACTATTTAGAAATCTGAATTTTATTATTTAATATGCAATTTTAAAAGTAAAGTAGGTACTTTTACATTATTAACTGTCCTATAGATACTTCAGCTATATTCTCCTTGGATTTGAAAGAATATAATTACAACAAAATTTGATCTTAGTTATTATTGAGAGTAATATACTTTTTAACATGGATTTCTCTTTGAAATGGTAAAAGTAATAATATAAGAGGAGTCAAATACATGCCTGTTTAAAAATAAATTAACTTAAATAGGGTTTATAATACATTTGCATATGTGTTCTCCTATTAATGAAAATTAGTCATAGTCCAATGCATTAACAAATAAAGAAAAGAAAGTAAAGTATCACTACATTTTTACATCTCAATATGGGAAATGAAATTTGCTAGAATAAATAGAGCAAGAATTTCATATATATTTTTCTCTTATTTGAAAATTATTAAGAGAACTACCAATTTCTACAATAGTGTGTTAGGTTTGTTACTGTTACTGTATTACACTTGTCCCAATTTTCCCTCCTTTGCTCTCCTCAGCCCAACCCAACTCCGCACTCCCACAGTCAAGTGCCACACCATTGCCCATGTCCGTGGGCCATTCATACATCTTCTTTGATTAGTCCCTAACTCTTCTTTCCACCATTATTCCCCTCATCCCCTGCTGTGACCACTGTCAGTCTGTCTCATGTTTCTATGTCTCTGGTTCTATTTTGCTCATTGGTTGATTTTGTTCATTAGATTCCAGTTATAAAGGAGGTCATATGATGTTTGTCTTTCACTTACTAGCTTATTTCACTTAGCATAATAGTCTCCAGATCCACCCATGCTGTTATAAAAGGTAGGAGTATCTTCTTTCTTTCTGCTCTGTAATATTAAATTGTGTAAATGTAACACAGTTTGTTGATCCACTCATCTACTAACGGGCACTTAGCCTGTTTCCAGCACTTGGCTATTGCAAACTGTGCTGCTATGAACATAGGGGTGCATAGGTTCTTTTGGACTGGTGTTTCAGGGTTCTTAGGGTATAATCCTAGCGGTGGAATCACTGAGTAAAAAGAAAGTTCAATTTTTAATTTTTTTTGAGGAAATTCCATTCTGTTTTCTACAGTGGCTGTAACAGTCTGCATTCCCACCAACAGAGCAGTAGAGTTTCCTTTCCACCAGCATTGTTGTTTGTTTATTAATGTTAGCTGTTATGAAAGGAGTGAAGTGATATCTCATTGTGGTTTTAATTTACATCTCTCTGATATCTAGTAATATTGAGCATCTTTTCATATGTCTGTGGCCCATCTGTATGTTCTCCTTGGAGGGGTGTCTGTTCAGGTCCTTTGCCCATTTTTAATTAGGTTGCTTATCTTCCTGGTGTTGAGTTGTATGAGTTATTCATATATTTTGGAGATTAAACTCTTGTCTGATATGTCATTGGCAAATATATTCTCACATACAGTCAGTTCCCTTTTCATTTTGATGATGGGTTCTTTAGCCATGCAGAAGGTTTTTAATTTGATATTTCCCATTTTTCTCTCTTTTCTTTATTTCCTATGCCCTAGGAGACAAATTGTTTGGCAGACCCTTCTGCGTAGTTTGGGCCCAGCTCCCACTTGGAGATGCACAGGACCCACGCCCATAGATAGGTTCTCTCATGGGTAATCAGATTTGCAATATACCTAGGCTACTTTCAAACTTGCTTTTTGCCAAAACTCCCTCAACCTGCAAGTGCTAAACCTTGCAGGGACCAGTGTAACTGGCTCAACCACTTCTGCCTTTTCATTTGCTAATATCCTTCTTCTGTGATGTGATGAGGGGCATTTGCTCCTTTTTTGTCATGTGTGGATAGTGAGTGAGGACCATCTTGTAATGTGAGGAGAAATAAAATAAAGGCCTGTCATGGCAGAGGCCACAGCTTTTGCTCCCCTTGAGAGAAAAGCCACATTGTTGTCCTTTTTCCTCCACCGGACTTGGTAGTCCATGTGTATGTTTTATTTCACCCATAACGACGTGGACACTGCTAGCTGGTGTCCGCATCAATATTAGCAAAAATATTGCTAAGTAGGATATCTGAAATTTTACTGTCTGTGTTTTCCTCTAGGATTTTTATGGTATCATGGCTTGTTTTTAAGTATTTTATCCATTTTGAGTTTATTCTGATGTATGGTGTAATTTGGTGGTCTAGTTTCATTTCTTTGCATGTACCATTCCAGTTCTCGCAACACCATTTATTGAAGAAGCTATATTTGAAGAGGGAGATAAGATGGTAGCACGGTAAGAGGACGTACAGGACATACATCCCTCTGCCTCCCCCACACAGGTATTAAACCGGGACATTTTTCAATGCAACACAGCAAACAGACACCAGAAACACAGCATATTTGAAAACAGATTATCGAAAAATTGCAGTGGACATTGAAAAACCGGACAGTAAGGAGAGTACTCCAGCAGTGCGGAGACCAGGGTTGGGACTGAGAAACCGGGCCAGGGCTGGCCGTAAGACTCTAGGGAGGGAGCTGAGGCAACCGCTCTCTGATTAGCCAAACAGGTACCCGGCAGCGCCGGCATAAACCTGGTCGATTGATATCTCACAGAGAGGAGTTAAGATCTCATAGCCCTGGGAGGATTGAACGCCGGAGCCCGCACCTTTGTCTGCACCCACGTGACATTGTAAACAGCTGCTGGGGATCGTTGCATCAGTGTGCCCAGGGAGACCCGGCACGACCCGGCGCACAGTCGCTGGGCACCATAGGGGTTGAACCGTGTTCGTGGGACAGTTGGAACCTGTGCAAGGAAGACTCAGGGAACATCGGGACTTGCAGGCGAGTGGCCACAGTTGGCGCCTGGGAACTTGTGCACGCGACCACAGTTCGCTCCTGGGTCCCTGGGCAGAGAATCTTGGGACACCTCAGAGGACAGTAGGCCAGAGAAAACTGAGTGCTGAACAAGGGGAAAAAAAACAATACGGTCACCCCTCGGCCACTACAGTCTTCAAGGCCAGAAAAATCAGACTGGCAAGATTGATAACAGCAAGAATTAGTGGTTTTGGTGTTTTTCTTTTTTTTAGTTTTTTTGTGGGTTTTCTTTTTTTCTCTTTTTCTATTTTTCATTATGTTGATCTTTTTTACCCCTCAATTACTTTTGGCTTCTCAATACTCCTTTATTGTTTTACTACTTCTTCCTTTCTTTCCAAGTTTACCTCTCC
This sequence comes from Anoura caudifer, assembly GCA_004027475.1. Classification (NCBI taxonomy): domain Eukaryota; kingdom Metazoa; phylum Chordata; class Mammalia; order Chiroptera; family Phyllostomidae; genus Anoura; species Anoura caudifer. The sequence goes on from PVKU01014142.1 coordinate 21,643, forward strand.
TTCCTGCCTTTTTCTCTCTTTTTTTCTTTTTCATGCTACTTTTCTTTATTCTCTTTTCATTTTTTTATTTCCTTTTCCTTCTTTTCTTTTTTTCCTTTCCTTCGCTTTTCTCTTTTGTAAACACATACGAGTGAGACAAAAACAAAACAAAACAACAAAACAAAAAAAACCTGGAACTGTGGAAAGAACAGAGTTGGCCCCAAAGAAGGGGCATTTCAACAGCTGAGACACTGGAACCAGTGAACTCCAGAATACCCAAAGGAGACAACACCATTGAATTTCACAGGCATTCTACCACAGAGTTCACACCATAAACCCAGGGAACCAGAACAAATCAATTTAAGAAGCTGGGGCTAACAAGAATAGCCTCACAAACAATGGGAAGACAAAGAAACAATCCCCAAATGAAAGAAAAGGAGGAAGCCCCAGAAAGAATGCTAAATGAAATAGAGGCAGCTCAACTATCCGATTTTCAGTTCAAAGCAATGGTGATCGGGAAGCTCCAAGAGCTCTCAATGAGCTACCAAAAACTACAAGGAAGCTACGATGAGCTCACTGCAAACTTTATCAACATGAAAAAGGAAATAGAAACTATCAACAAGGGCCAAGAGGAAATGCAAAATACAATTTCTGAACTGAAGAACACAGTGGAAGGAATGAAAAGCAGAATAGATGAAGCTGAAGATCGGATCAGCGAGTTGGAGGACAAAGTAGAAAAAATCAGCCAGAAGGAGAAAGAAAAGGAAAAGAGGCTTAGAAAGAATGAAGAAGGATTAAGAGAAATGCAAGACAGTTTGAAGCGTAATAATATCCCTATAATAGGGATACCAGAGGGAGAAGAAGAAAAGCAAGGAATAGAAAACCTATTTGAAAAAGTAATGATGGAAAACTTCCCTAATTTGATGAGAGAAAAAGTCACACAAATCCAGGAATCACAGAGGGTCCCAATCAAGAGGAACCCAAAGAGGCCCACTTCAAGACACATCATAATTAAAATGACAAAATACCAAGACAAAGAGAGAATCTTAAAGGCAGCAAGGGAGAAAAAGGAAGTAACATACAAGGGAGCCCCAATAAGGTTAGCAGCTGACTTCTCAATGGAAACGCTCCAAGCCAGAAGAGAATGGCAAGATATATTCCAAGTAATGAGAACCAAAGGCCTGCAACCAAGACTACTTTACTCAGCAAGGCTTTCAATCAAGATAGAAGGCCAAATAAAGAGCTTCCCAGACAAAAGAAGTCTAAAAGAATACACTTCTACCAAGCCAGCTCTGCAACAGATACTAAAGGGCCTGCTTTAAGGAAAGGCAGGAAAGGAGAAAGAGAGGGAGAGGAACACAGGTACAGCAACAGCAATGAATAAGTACCTATCAATAATAACTTTAAATGTAAATGGATTAAATGCTCCAATCAAAAGGCATAGAATAGCTGAATGGATAAGAGAGCATGACCCACACATATGCTGCCTACAAGAGACCCACGTCAGGACAAAAGACCAACACAGACTCGAAGTGAAGGGCTGGAAACAAATTTTCCAAGCAAATGGACAGGAAAAAAAAAGCTGGGGTGGCAATACTCATATCAGACAAAATAGACTTCAAAAGAAGAGCCATAAAGAGAGATCCTGAAGGTCACTTCATAATACTCAAAGGAAGAATCCACCAGGAAGACATAAACATTGTAAATATATATGCACCAAATATAGGAGCACCTAAATGCATTAAGAAAATCTTAGAGGGCTTCAAGAAAGATAATGAAAGCAACACAATTATAGTAGGGGTTTAACACCCCACTGTCAAAAATGGACAGATCTTCTAAACAAAATATCAACAAAGATATTGTGGCATTGAACAACACTCTAGATGAAATGGACTTAACTGATATATACAGAGCCTTTCATCCCAAAGAAACTAAATATACTGTCTATTCAAATGTACATGGAACATTCTCAAAGATAGACCACATGATAGGTCACAAAACTAACCTCATCAAATTCAAGAAAATTGATATCATACCAAGCATCTTCACTGGCCACAAGGGACTGAATCTAGAAAACAACCCCAAAGAGAAGAACACAAAGCCCTCAAAATCATGGAGATTGAATAGCATGCTATTAAACAATTAATAGGTCAAGAATGAAATTAGGGAGGAAATCAAAAAGTTTCTGGAAACAAATGAAAATGAACACACAACAACCCAAAACTTATGGGACACAGCAAAGGCAGTCCTTAGAGGAAAGTTCATAGTAATACAGGCCTACCTGAAAAAGATAGAAACATCTCAAACAAACAACTTAACTCTACACCTACAAGAACTCGAGGATCAACAGCAAAGACAGCCCAGAGCAAGTAGAAAGAAGGAAATAACTAAAATCAGAGCAGAATTAAATGACATAGAGAATAAAAGCACAATTCTAAAGATCAATGAATCCAGGAGCTGGTTTTTTGAAAAGAAAAACAAAATTGATAAGCCTTTAAGCAGGCTCATCAAGAAAAAAAGAGAGAGGACCCAAATAAACACAATCAGAAATGAAAGAGGAGAGATTACAACTGATACCAAAGAAACACAAAGGATTGTAAGAAATCACTATGAACAACTGTATGCCAAGAAATTTGAAAACTTAGGTGAAATGGACATGTTTCTAGAAAAATATAATCTCCCAAAACTCAATGAAGAAGAAGCAGAAAGCCTGAACCAACCAATAACAGCAGATGAAATTGAAGCAGTAATCAAAAAACTCCTGACACACAAAACACAGGACCAGATGATTTCACAGGAGAATTTTACAAAGCATTTAAGGAAGAGCTAACCCCTATCCTTCACAAACTTTTCAAAAAAATCCAAAGTGATGGAAGACTACCAAACTCTTTTTATGAAGCCAGCATCATTCTAATCCCCAAACCAGATAAAGACATAACAAGGAAAGAAAACTTCAGGCCCATATCGCTGATGAACATAGATGCTAAAATCCTCAATAAAATACTGGCAAACCACATCCAACAACACATTAAAAAGATCATACATCATGACCAAGTGGGATTCATC
>PVKU01014143.1:0-24693 GCA_004027475.1 Anoura caudifer
CCCCCTCTCATTTAGGCCCCCTATCTCCCCTGGCCCCGCCCCCCACTGACTTGCTGGCGTCACCAGCGGGCCCTCGTGACGTCACAGAGCGTATCCCCTCCTGTCTCCAGGCACGCAGGGCCAACGGCAGAGGCAGGCGGCCTGGCAGGAGCGGTTGGTCCTGTTGCGAAGCGGCGGTGTGTACCGGTAGCGCAGCCTCGGGGTTCAGGGTCTGAGTGGCGGACTCAGCGATGGAGGAGGAAGAGATGGAGGAGGAAGAGATGGAGGAGCCAGATATGCGGCAGCCAGGGACCAGCCGGATACAGGTAAGCAGCAGCCCCTCAGGTCCAGCCGAGTCCCCAACGCTCCCTTCCTCCCCCCACCATCCCTGTCCCCCGACACCCCCTCACACCCCACAGCCCGGCTCCAGCCTTCTTACCCACCGACCTGGGGGGTGGCTGCCCCTCTAACCCTCGCCCCCGTAAGCCACGCCCACCCTAACCCATGGTCCCCCCTGACCCGTGGTTCCCCCCTTGTCTCTATCAGGATGCCCCGACACGGCCCGTTCCCGTGGATGCGTCCACGGCTCTAAGGCGCCTGGAGAAGGAACTGATGGACATCACTAAGGACCCCCCTCCCATGTGCTCCGCGGGGCCGGTGGAGAATGATATGTTCACATGGAGGGGGATCATCATTGGTCCCCCCAACAGCCCCTACGAGGGAGGGGTCTTCTCCCTAAATATATACTTCTCACACGATTACCCCTTTTACCCTCCGTGGGTTTACTTCACCACCCGGATATACCACCCCAATATCGACAAAAGTGGACAACTACATGTAGATATTCTGAAGTCCCAGTGGTCGCCCGTGCTTACCATATCCAAAATATTGTTATCCCTCAGCTCCATGCTATGCGACCCCAACCTCGATTACACCTTAGTTCCATCCATTGCGAGAGTGTACTTAAATAACAGGGACAAGTATAATACTATGGCGCAAGCCTGGACCAGAAAATATGCCATGTGAGTGAGAAGTAATGATAAACCACCACCTTAATAAAACACCTGGCTGTTGAATGGGCTGTCTTTCGACTGCTTTCTGGGAGGCATCATTTCCCCATCTTTGTGGGCACAAGGTGAACACCTGCCACATCAGGGTGCGTGGGGAGGCATTAGGGTGGGGCATGTTTGGGGGATGGGGGAGGCATGGGGGTGGGGGGGAAGCAAGGGGGTGGTGGGAGCATGGGGGTTGTACACCTTTGTATCATGGTGTGTGTGGAATGGATGAGGGAGGCGTGTGGGTGGGCCACGTTGGAGGTTGTGATGCACTAAAGAGATTTCATGACCCACTAGTGGGTCATTGAGAAATGATTCTTCAGGTGTGTCTCATGTTTGCATGAGCACTAGCATTGTCTTAGTGTCTTCAGGCTGCTATGACAAAATACCACAGAAAAGGTGACTTATGACCACAGAAATTCATTTCTCACAGTTATGCAGGCTGGGAAGTCCAAGACAGAAGTGTCAGCAGATTCAGTGTCTGGTAAGAACCCTCTTCTTTATAAACGATCTTCTCACTGTAACATTACATGGTGGAATGGGCAATGAGGCTTTTGCAGGCTTCTTTTGTATGGGCACTAATCCCATTCATGAGCACACCACTTTCGTAGTATAATCACCTCCCAAAGAACCTTCTTCCTAGTCCCCCCACCTTGGGAGTTAATATTTAAACATGAAATTGGGATTACAAAATTCAGACCATAGAAGACACTAATGGACTTGATTATAAAGTGTCTTTTGATGTGTGATCATGTAGCAAGAAGTCTTGTATGATGTAATAGAATCTCCCTTCTGGGCAGAGGGCAGGTTTGTTTCTTGACCAATATAGTAAAGGTAATGTCTTATGCTGGGGTAAACACGGGATAAGCTTTCTAGCAATCTGCCCTGTAATACCCGGGAGTTTCCTATGGTCCTGGACTCTCAGTTGTGATGCAAACCCACTGTGTATGCAGCTTTCACCTGCACTGCTCTGACTGTGTCCTGTGGGACTTGGCAACAAAGGAGCTGATACGAACATGAAGTTCATGCTGCCTACTGTGAGCTTAAGTTCTTTGTCTCTGACCCAGAAATCTGGTCTATTCTGCCATTGTCTATGAACTGTGGCAGGTGAAATAGCTTACAAATAGAATGAGTATAATCTCTGATTCTTCACAAAATATGCAAATGAACCCACATTTTGAAAGACATAACTCTAGGATTTCCCCAACAGCTGGTGACATTCTTCTTTCATACACAAATGCATATATAGATATTGCTATTAGTTTCTACCAATTGGGCTAATAATGATGGTAGTAATGGCAGAGGAAGATTTTGGAATAAAAAGAACAATGGCAACAAAAAATTTTGATCTTTATATTCCATTTCTTCTGTCCATTATACACTATGTCTCTATATAGGTTATTTTCAAAGTTTGGACAAACGCTGGGATTTGCTCACAGTAATTGTTGAAGACATCCACAAATTTACACATACAAAGGACCAGAATGTAGTGATTTTCAGAGTGGTTAAATAAAATGCACTGAATGTGCACCATGGAGTCTCATGCTGCAGGTAGAAGGAACAGGCAGAAGTATACGTACAAACATAGATGGGTTTTTTACATATAGCACTGACAACTGAGTTCCACCTCAGGATATAGATAATGAGAAGAAGCATGGCTCCCAGTCTGAGCCATGTTAGCTTCAAATTCATGACTCTTTGCAAACCCTGCAGGAACGTATTGAAGCAGGAAGTTGAAGCTGCCAATGAACCAACGAGGCCAAAATCAAAGACCTAAATATAAGGTCTGACACAGTTAATTACGTACAAGAAAAACGTAAGTACTAAGCTTGTGGGCCTGGATTATAAAGAACATTTTGGTAATTGGACCCAATGGCAAGGCCAAAAAAAAAAAAAAAAAAAAAAAAAAAAAAAAAAAAAAAAAAAAAAAAAAAAAAAAAAAAAAAAAAAAAAAAAAAAAAAAAAAAAAAAAAAAAAAAAAAAAAAAAAAAAAAAAAAAAAAAAAAAAAAAAAAAAAAAAAAAAAAAAAAAAAAAAAAAAAAAAAAAAAAAAAAAAGGAATGGGATTATATCAAACTCAAAACCTTCTGTATAGCCAAAGAAACAACCAGCAAAACAAAAAGGCAACCAATAAAATGGGAGATGATATTTAAACACAACAGCTCCAACAAAGGTTAATATCCAAAATATATAAATAACTCGTAGAACTCAACACCAAACAAACAAACAATCTAATTAGAAAATGAGCAGAGGACCTCAACAGACACCTATCCCAAGAAGGCATACAAATTGCCAACAGATATATGAAAAGATGCTTAACTTCACTGTTAGGGAAATGCAAATCAAAACTGCAATGAGATACCATCTATTACAATGGCTGTGGTCTACAAGACAAGTAATAACAAATGTTGGAGAGCTTGTGGAGGAAAAGGAACCCTTACTGCTGGTGGGAATGCAAAATGGTACAGTCACTACAGAAAACAGTATGGAGGTTCCTCAAAAAACTGAGGACAGAGCTACCATATGAGCCAGCAACCGCTCTTCTGAGTACCTACCCAAAAAACTTGTAAACACTTATTCGCAAAGATTTATGCACTCCTATGTTCACTGTAGCATTATTCATGGTGGCCAAGAGGGAGATAACCACGGTATCCTTTGATACCTTGATTGGATAATTGGATAGAGAAGATGGGGTCTGTCCATATGCACTGAGTACTATTCCGTATACACCATGGAATACTACTCAGCCATCAGAAAAGATTAAATAGTGCCATTTGTGACATGGATGGGCCTTAAGAATATCATGCTGAGCAAAATAAGTCTGATAGAAAAAGTTAGGAACCATATGATTTCACTCATGTGGAATACAAAACTGAAACTCACAGACACAGATAAGACTATGGTGGTTACCTGAGGGAAAGGGTGGGGTTGGCGGAGGTCAAGGGGGATGAACTTATGGTGACGGAAGATGATTTGACTGTGGGTGGTGGGCACACAGTGCAACATACAGATCATGTAACATACAACGGTGCACTTGAAACCAATATGATATTATTTACCAGTGTCCTCCTAATAAATACAATAAAAAATAAAAAAGGAAAGGTGATGCTAGGGAGAGAGGTGGGGGAAAGTTTATTGTTTGCGTACCTGAGGGAGATGAAAGCAGACTTAACGATAAAACAAATCATTCTGCCTCCAGACAGAGCTTAAAGTGAAGCTGCACTTCTTCCCTGGGTCTCTAGGTTGTGGAATTCCCTGCAGATTTCAAACATAACCCTCAAATTTCCTGATTAAAAAATAAATTCAATACAGTAAATAAACTTAAGACTAGTTTAGTACTCCGCAACTCACCCTAGATTGCCAATGTGTTTTTTAAAAAATCTTGAACATCGCCCTGCTTGATGTGGCTCAGTGGATTGAATGCTGACCTGTGAACAAAAAGGTCGCCGGTTTGATTCCCAGTCAAGGCAGGTGCCTGGGTTGTGGACCAGGTCCCCAGTAGGGGGCACATGACAGGCAACCACACATGAATGTTTCTCTCCCTCTCTTTCTCCCTCCCTTCCTCTCTCCCTTCCCCTCTCTCTAAAAATAAATAAATAAAATCTTTAAAAAATATTGAACTTAATTTTATTCTATTTTATATCAGATGGGATGGAGTTCTTTATATTCTAAACCACTATCCAGAAGCTTTATAAGGCATTTCAGTAATAATATATATATATCTCCAAAGAATTTTTAAAAGAATTGTATTGATTTATTTTTATACAGACAGGAAGGGAGAGAGACAGAGAGAAAAAACATTCATTTCTTGCTGCACTTATTCATGCATTCCTTGGTTGATTCTTGTACGTGCCCCTACAGGAGACCGAACCTATGACCTTGGGATATCACAATGGCATTGTGACTAACGGGGCTACCTGGCTGGGGGGCCCAGAGTGTGATTTAGTAATGAGGTACCACTGTTACTTGATTCCTTTAGGATGAAATCTTGTGAGTAGAAAACAATGTGAGTTACGTAGGTAGGAGTAGGAGTTTTTTAGAATTTGACAGTGCCTTTGATTACACTGAGGCCCTAAAAACACATTTACGGAATTGCATGTGCTGTTAATGGTCCCAGTATGATTCGATGTGGGAATTGACAAAATGGCCTCAGGCTCTATGCCATGAAGTAAAACGTTTTCTTAATCTTTACCCTGTTGGCTACTCATTCTGATTTACATTTCTCTCAGTTTAATTTTTGAGTTACTAATACTCAGTAATTATTATGACTGCAAATGTTTAACATTCACTATAATTTATAAATATTTCTAGGACTTGACTTTTCATGTGGTATTATGGATACATATATGGATATATGTATTCAGAGTATAGCTTAATTTTCATTTGGACTTTGTACAATACATGAAAAAATAATTCTCATCTTTATAGGAGTACTATTCTTACTAGAATTTTTGGGAAGCAGAATTATCTTTTCATCTCCCTGGTAACTGCCACATGCTAACTTGTAAAGGCCATTGTCACATATAATGCCTAAAACCACATAATGCATAATTACAAATTGCTATATATTTATTCCTAATTTAGCCTGCAGTCAAAGAAAAGTTACTTAACCTGTTTGTTATTATGCTTCAGTGAGTTTTAGCAGATTCATTTATTAACTTTTGAGAGCTGGGGTCTTGGATTTTTGTCTTTCAAATTCGAAAGTTTAAATTAAAACAATAGCCCTCATGTACAAGGCTTAACATAAAGTATCTTTATATTACAAATGCATTAATATTTTGCTATGGCATATAAACACCAATTTCTGGAGCAATAGTGCATATTTTTGCTGATTGATAACATCCAACAAGTTTGAATGGATCACAAATATGCATTATAAATCACCCTGCATTTAAAAGGAAAGACTTGTTTTCATGATTAGACACTAAAATTTTAATCTGTTCAGCTAATAAAGTTCCCATAATACACATAGTTAATGAGGTTACCACTAACCCAAATACACTGTAGCTACTATATATTTTTTTCTGATAATATTCTTAATTTTTCTTATTTCCTTTAGATCTAACAATTTTGGGGGTAATTATATTCCTTCATATATACATTAAATTAAGGAAGTCATCTTTCAAACATGATATGCCTGCAATGCCTTCAAAGTGCAACACCTTTGTGTTAATTATATCCTTCCACTAAATGGGCGGCCAACGCATGAGCTTTGTTAGCAAAGGGAGTTACATCATGGACACATCATGCATTTTTCCTTTCAGTTCTCAAACAGATAAGCAGTAAAGTTAATGAACTCTTCCTTCAAATAGCTCCTTACTCATCTTGGGAAACTTGTTCCACAATATATGCATGATTGGTTTTAGTTTTAATTACTTTTGATCAAAAGTTGTCAAAGTTACCTAATGGCCCAGCTAATAAATTTAGGATGATCAATTTCTTTTACAAATGGCTCATTTGATGTAGAATGAGATCTTACAAAGCATATACCTCTACTTACTGTGAGCTCTTAAGATACAAAAATTATTTTATTATTCAGTGAAGTTTTTCCCCATCCGATCTCCATGCTAATAATAATTTTGTAAATAATTTAATAGTCATCAGTGTCAAGAGGAAATTGCAATTAAAACAAGGTTTGATCTGAGAGGTATGTAGACAAAAGTTGTCATAACAAAATATAGCTTATTTCTTCACATGTTTTCTTAGTAACAAAACAGTAAATTCATTAGTGTTTTTTCCTTCTATTATGTATTTTTAATTTGTTTTAAATGTAAAACTTGCCATCAAGTTTAATATTTAAAACATACTTTAGTTTCAGATTGAAAACTTTAAATTCCAAATCCTAGACCTAATATTTTACCTAAGTCAATAAGCTAAATATATTATACTGTTTACATTCATCCTCTAGTGTTTGATGATATGGAAATTTCTGAAAAAATTTTCACATGCTCAGCACACATTTACTATCTTTTGTACTATTGTATCTAAGAGACAGAATAATTTCAAGGCCTTGATAAAGTCAAAGCTGAGTTAGAGATGTTTTGCTAATTTACAATTTCCAGTGGATCAATGTGTATGAGAAAAAAATAAGGACAAAAATCCACCTAATTATTTAAAAAATTTTAAAAAATATTAGTTACATATTTTGTAATGTATACAAGGTGGGGGGACACAAGAAAAATGGAATTACTTTCTGGAGGGTGGGTCCCTTGTAGTATTAAGGAGGACTTAATGTAGTAAGTTCTGCTCCCTTTAATGGCAGAATTCCATTATTATGTACAAATTGCTATCTTATTTTAGAAATTTAGTTTCCATTTTAGGAAAATATTTGTTCAAAAGAATAATTTGATTTTTTATTTTTACTTAAGGCATTTAACAGTAAAAAATTATTCATGCAAGCAGATAGTTGTGTTGTTGTACAAAGTTAAACTGTTATTTTTTAAAAGATTTTATTTATTTATTTTTGGACAGAGGGGAAGGGTGGGAGAAAGAGAGGGAGAGAAACATCAATGTGTGGTTGCCTCTCACTGGGGACGTAGCCTAAAACCCAGGCATGTGCCCGACTGGGAATCGAACTGGTAACCCCTTGGTTTGCAGGCTGGTCACTGAGCCACACCAGCCAGGGCAGTTCCACCATTATTTTTAATCAAGTAATCTTATCTTTTATAGTCGCATAGAATTTCTGGTTTAATTTTTTTAAAATGTAAACAACCTGTAGAAGGAAAAGAACATGTGGCCTATTTAACACAGAATTATATGAAATATTTTTATCTATTAAGGGTATCTATGCATATATCTAGTTCAACTACTTTGATGGCCATGTAGAGAATCAGTCAAAATAAATTAATTATATTTGAACATTCGCCGGTATCACTTATGCATTAAATATTTTAGTATAATTCAAAATATCCATCATTATTTCCCAAATCTGTGTTACAAATACCCAGTTATGTATACATTTATATCTCAACTGGTGTCTGTACACTTGGCTAACATTATGTAACTGTGTGATTTATATTTGTTGATATTAATGCTAAACACTTAATAATACCTTCAGAATATGGCCCCAATCTCTTTTCATCTGTTACATGGTCAGATACTTAAACGCTGCTTTTTCTACTGTCTTATACTCTGTCAACAAACTTTCCCCCATTTTCCTCTGCTGCAGACACTAAGACTCTGCATCAAACTCTATTCCTGATAAAATGTCATCATCTAGTTTTACTCAATGATGAATAACTTTGCTAGAGAAAACCTGATATCTGAACCAGTTGGGATCACTAAAAATCGTAATCTAATTTGGAACACCTACTGTGTTTTCTTCATTGAGTTAACTTGCTGGCTTTCTCAAATCATTTTTCTAGCCTCTTAAGCGACTAGTTCTCCACTAAAAACTAATTGTCCAGTTAGAGAATTCTTCTTTAAGAACACTTACCATATATGCACCAATATACTCATTTACAATATATAATATCAAAACTTTATGACAGAATTATTCAGCAAGGGCTCTTCCCTTCAGAATATTCCATCTCCATAGCGATCATCTTATTCCTCTAGATTTCAAAGAAGGTATGCACTTTCCAGATTGGTTTTTCCCAAAACATTTATGTGAATCTCCTCTGAGACTTCATCCCTTGCTCCTCTCTTTCCTTTTTTAATTAAAATTATTATATGAATTTGTTAATAAAATTATATAGGTTTCAAGTGTACATTTCTATGATATATCATCTGTATATACCATTGTGTGCCCAACACCTGAAGTGAAATCTTCCATCACCACATATTTGACCCCCTTTATCCTTTACTACCCCCACCCCCCTTCTCTCTGGTAACCACACACTGTTGTCTGTGTTTGTGATTTCTTTTTGTTTGTCTTTTTGTTAACTAAGTCACACACAAAAAGTTAAGTAAAATATTATTTCACTCATGTGAGATATAACATTATCTCTTTATCTACTAAATCTTGAAAAACTATTACAGACTAGGGTTAACAGAATACCCTCCCCCAAAGATGTCCATATCCCAGTCCTAAAACCTGTGCATACAATGGCCAAGGGTCTTTGCAGATGTGATTAAGTTTAAGAATCTTAAAATAAGATTATATCAGATTATATGGGTGAGCCCAACACAATCACATGGTACTTATAAATAAAATATGAAGGCAAGATGATCTATTAATTAATAGAGAGTTACAAGAGTTGTAAATTTTTTTCTAAGAAAACTCTCATCTTTGTGGTTCTAATCAAAGTATTGACAAGTGGAATGTCCTTAGGACAGGACTATATATTTTATTGTAACAAGGAGGAAAGCTTAGTAACTATAGAGATGTACTACATTAGTGGATACGATTGGGAGATATGGCAATGCTCACCTGATTCCTTCAACTTTCTTAATGAATAATGAAGTGAATTCATAAACTCAAGGTTTCCTTGCAAAATAGAAAGAGAGAGAGAAAGGAAAAACAACCCCCACTTGGTAATGGTAAGTCTTCGGAGGGAGAGGGGAGTTCCCTTAAGTAACACCTTTCAACTGAATCAAGAAAGGAAGAAAAAGTTAAAGAGAAGATTGTGGGTTAATATGAGAGATGTGGTACCAACAGTGTCCCAGAGGGCATAATTGAAAGGCCCAGAAGGATGGCAGTTTGGGCTGTTTAGGGAATATACAGAGAGAACAGTCTGGAGGTAGTTTGGAAGCGGTGCTTCAGGTTACCACTAAGATAAAAGGGATACGTGGTGTGATAGGATTAGTCCTGCTATGTCTTAGGGAAGATGAATAAACTGTGGAAGTTACAGCCCACATTTTTGTGACTGGAAGAAGGCCTCATCAAGTGATGGTATCTTTAGAAGCTTGCTGAACAATGATAATCTGGGGAAGGGGTTGTCAAAGAGCATCTGTATATTCCATTGTGATCACCACCCAGGTTAAGTCTCCTTCCTTCACCATTGATCCCCCTTTGCCCTCTTCTACCTCCTCCACCCCTCTCTCCTTCTGGTACTCACCATGCTGATGTCTTATCTATGAGTTTTTGTGCATTTTTTTGCTTAACCCCTTCATCTTTTTCACTCAACCCCCCAAACCCCCTCCTCTCTGACAATTGTCAGTCTGTTCTGTGTATCTATGAGTGTGTTCTATTTTCTTAGTTTATTTTGCTCATCACATTTCGCATATGAGTCAGAGCATATGGTATTTGTTTTTCTCTGACTGGCTTGTCTACCTTAGCATAACAGTCTTCAGGTCCATCCATGCTGTCATAAAATGTAAGATTTCCTTCTTTATGTAAGGCCAAATAGTATTCCATTGTGTGAATGTACCACAGCTTTTTTTCCCACTCATCTACTGATGGCACTTGCGCTGCTTCCACATCTTGTCTATTGTAAGTACGTTGCTATGCACAAAGGATATTATATATATATATATAATATCCTTTGTTATATATATCACAAAGCATATATTTGTGTTGCAGCATGTCAAGACCTGGCAGGTCCATGCTAGATTCTGGGAGATGGAAGAAAATGCGTGGAGCTATGGGGATGCCTGACATACCTTTATTCACAGGCAGGCAAGCCACATATGCTGCAATGTGTATGTCTCTCTACAAGTCTCTAAATGGCACACTGCATGTTACTTGTCTCCTTGTGTGGCACATGTTGTGGCCCTTGTTCCCCAGCATGGCACCCAGCAGGAAGTCCCTACCTGCATAAGTACTAGAGGCAAACAAAGCTGGCTTCAAGCCAGAAAATTATATAACATAGTGTAATTCTTATAAAGCGAGCTCACTCAAGGCTATGGGAACTGTTGATCAGACTCTGTGTGCTCCTCTGCAGGTCCTCTTTGGAGAAGTGTCTATTCAGGTCCTTGGCCCATTTTTTCATTGACTTCTTTTTGGTGTTGAGTTTTTAAGTTCTTTATAAATTTTTAATATTAACCCCTTATCAGGTATGTCATTGGCAATACAGGATGGGGAAAAAGTAGGTTTACAGTTGTTTGTATGGAAAACAATACAATCATTAAATAATAATACAAAAATAAACTCTGTGTTTTACCTGGTCACAAATGAAAATGTACTTTTGACCTACCCTGCATGTTTCTCATATTCAATGGCTTGTCTCCTCATTTTGTTGATTATTTCCTTTGTTGTTCCCATTTATTTTTTCTTCTTTTTCTCTTTCTCATGGGAAAATATCAGAAAATAATATTACTATACAAAAAGTCCAAGCTTTTACTGCTTATGTTTTCCTGAAGAATTTTTATGGTTTCAAGTCCTATGTTTAAATCTTTAATTCATCTTGAGTTTATTCTTGTATATGGCATACAAAGGTAATCTAGTTTCTTTTTTTTTTGCATGTATTTGCCCAGTTTTCCCAACATTATTTATTAAAAGGACTATCTTTACTCTATTGTACATTTTTGTCTCCTTGACTATCACTTTCTTTTTCAGATGTATAAGCTATTTATTAACAGACAAGTGCTACAGATTTATTTCTTCTTGGACACACCCCCCAGTCCTATCCCCGCAGCTTGTGGTCTTGGTGTGCTGGCCTCAAACATGAAGACCCCAGAAGTGACACAGCTGTCTGTGGCCCCAACTTTTCTTCAGCTGATAACAGGTCTTCACAAAGCTTGTTGTCCAGGCTGTTGGCCAGGACCTGGCTGTAGTTTCCATCCTTCACATCCTTCTGTCTGTGCAAGAACCAGTCTGGCATCTTGCACTGGTGTGGGTTCTGCATCATGGTGATCACTCGTTCCACCTCATCCTCTGTGAGCCTTCCTACCCTTTTTGGTGAGGTCGGTGTCTGCTTTCCTCAACACCATATGAGCAGTGACCTTCACCTCACACCCTACACTGCAGTGACAGCAAACACTATTTTCCATCAGCCATCAACACTGGTGTTGAGTCCCCGCAAAACATGCTGGAACTTGTCAGGAATCACTAGAGACATGACTGCAGTGGCATGTAGGCCTCCTGGGGAAGAGCTCACTTTTTAAATATAATTACATACTTTCTTGACTTTTCTCAGTCTTCATTTAGAAGAGTTATGTGTGGATTTGTTGTATAACTCTCACTTACTTGCCAAGAAATGAAACTTCATAAGTTTATGACTGCTCTTACATATTTTTCTCTTTTTCCTCTGAAGTTATTACTTTTATTATTGCTGAATCTCACACTGCTGGATGGTAGAAATAATATAATAATCTGATTAACATTTTACTCACATCAATAGACATTGTGTTATTTTTTAAAATCTCTGACTTCTGGGATAAAAATAGAAAAATTCTGAGAGAAATATACAGCAACTTGAAACTGAAGAGTTAATCAAAGAATCAGTCCAACTATTAGCGGGAAACATTGTCAAGTGTTTCTCTGACAGAATGTGTAATTCTCTCTTTATTAAGAATATATTTTTGACCCCTGGCTGCTATGGCTCAGTGGATTGAGTGCAGGAATGCAAACCAAAGGGTTGCCGGTTCAATTCCCATTCAAGACACATGCCTGGGCTGTGGGCCACATCCCCAATAGGGAGTGTGGGAGAGGCAACTGCACATTGATGTTTCTCTCCCTCTTTTTCCCTCCCTTCCCCTCTCTAAAAATAAATAAATAAATAAATAAATAAATAAATAAATAAATAAATAATTATTTTTCACCTTGTGGAAAAATAAAAGTTAGTGCTAGAAATCACATGCAAATAGTGAATTGAATGTTTTTCAAAGTTTTGTAATTGTCATAGAATTGTAATCACCAAGATTTTACTTAAACACTGTTTTTTTGGCATAGAAAGATGATGAAGATGCATTATTATCAAGGCAGTTTGTTTGTAATAGCAGAATTGGATTTTCACTGATTTATTCATGATCCTTATTAGTGGCATGTCAGCTAATTAGCAGTATCCATCTGCAACACAGCTTATTGAAGCTTGGAGTGATTCCTATAGCTGGGGAAGGATGCACACCTAACTGGATCATGCAGAAATCAAACCAAATCAAAGTATTATCAGAGCCAACTCTAATTAAGCTTGTACTATGTACTGGAGAAAATTCTAGCTGAAAAGAAATAACTCATTTAATCTTCAAAAACACCTTATGTTGCTATTAGTAATCATCCTTATTTTGCAAATGAAAAAACAAGCAAGAGATGAAGAAAGGGATAATAAGTAGCCTATGTTGACCCATCCAGTCAATGGTACAGTGGGGTTTTAAATGCAGAGAAGTTCATACCTCAAAATAAATAAGTACTTTGGGAAACATTAGACTAACACCTTAGGGAAATAAATTACAAATGGGGTTTCACTTCATTTTTTACTCCTGATTATTGACTTTTGAGTTTTTCTTATTGCAGGGCTGAGAAAACTACTGTGGTAAGCGAGAACACAGCTTGGATCCAGTTGGGTATGTTCTTTTGTTGTAAATTTTTAAGTTAATATTACCGCTTATTTATATGCTTAATCAAGAGATGATCAGGTATCGGTTTGACATGTGGCCATCATTGGTTTGGACATGGAAATGGTCACTGAAGAGGTTTATACTATGTTTGAACATTGGCTACAGAGCTAAAACCATTGAAATGACAAGAAAAGTCTCCTGTGTATTTGTTCTTCCTGACAGTCAGTTTACTGCTTAATTTCTTGTCTGATTGTTATAAATAGCCTTTAAAACAAATATGCATTCTCTCCTAAAACCTCCAATTATATTACAAAGTCCAGCTGAACCTGGCTTCTTAAGAGATTTTCTATCTTTTCATAAGAATGGGCGATGGAAAATTAATTGAAGGAATGGTATTGAAAAATATATAATTACAGATTTCTTAACATTAGGTCCAATCATTAAAAATAATTATATTAGCAGCCCAAGTGTCTATCAGTGGATAAGACAGCTTTGTTGCATTTATACAATAGAATACTACATGGCTATAAAAAAGAAAATTTTACTCTTTGTGACAACATGGGTGAACATATGGTAAGTGAAAGAAGCCAGTCACATAAAGACAAATACCATGATCTCACTCATAAGTGGAAACTAATGAACAAACTGAACTAACAAGCAAAACATAGACTCATAGATACAGAGAGCAGACTGACAGCTATGGGGGAGAGGTTGGGGGTTAGACAAATTGAGCAAAAAAAAAGGACCTATGGGCAGATAGCAGTGTGGTGATTATGGGGGAGAGGCACAGCTGGAGGTGTAACAGGGTATAACAGGGATAAACAGTAATGGAAAAAACACAATAAAGCATAAACTTTTAAAATGATTTTATTCAACACAATGTTAATCTTAACATCTGTTCTTTTAAAATATGTCTTATTTTTCAAAGACTTTATTATTTATATTTAGAGAGAAGGGATGGGAGGGAGAAAGAGGGAACGGGGAACATCTATGTACTAGAGAAACATCTATTGGTTGCCTCTCACTTGTCCCCAAGGGAACCCAGCCTGCAACCCAGGCGTGCGATTAAACCAGAATTGAATTGGTGACCTTTCAGTTTGTGGACAACACCAAACCCACTGAGCCACACCATGCAGGGCTCATCTCTTAAAAAATACAATATTGAGAATGCAGGAGCCTGTCCAAGATGGCTTCAAACAGAGACATGGAATTTTAAAGAGCAGTTTTAATTTGGAAATGGAGTACTAGTGTTCTTGATAAAGTCATTATTCTGAGGACTACCAATACAGAGGTCCTTTTCCATCTGTGGTCTTTCTCAACAAAATACGCTTACTAAAATCTTGCATTCAGGTACAACAACAATTCTAGCAGTTGATTTAACTAGAGCTCAGAAATAATTAAGAGTTTAGAAGAAATATAAAATATAGCATATATGGTCCCAGGGAATAGTAGAAAAGATACAATGTTTCAGTTAAACAAAGTAAAGAAAAAATTTCCACTTTAAACACATTAAAATATTTACAACCAGGAAAAATGTGATTTTCATAGAGGGTGGGTGACAGTGAGCCTCTTTTCCTATATTTCAGTCTAGCAAAAGCCAACTTTTGGCAAAAGTCACGTAGTAGAAGGTTTGAGACATTCTATCCTTTCATTCAACACCATGGCAGCCTATCAGCTATTTGCTGGCCACCCCACAATGCTCTATCCGGGAAAGTTGTGCTTCATAAATGAAGGTGAGATAAGGGTTTTCTCAGACAAACAAAAGAAGAGGGAGTTAATTATCACTGGACCTGTCTTTGTCTTACAATAAAATGCTGAAAAGAGTCTTTCAAGCTGAAATGAAAGGATGCTAACTATTAACGTAAACACATATGAAAGTACCATAGTTTTTTGATCCACTCATTTACCGATGGGCACTTAGGTTGCTTCCAGCACGTGGCTATTGTAGATTGTGCTGCTACGAAGATTGAAGTGCATAGGTTTTTTCAAATTGCTGTTTCAGGATTCTTACGAATCCTGAATGGTACATTTACACAGTGGAATACTATGCAGCAGAAAGAAAGAAGGAGCTCCTACCCTTTGCGACAGCATGGATGGAACTGGAGAGCATTATGGTAAGTGAAATGAGCCAGGTGGTGAAAAAGAAATACCATATGATCTTACTTACATGTGCAGTCCAATGAACAAAACAAACAAGTGAGCAAAACAGAACCAGACAAATGGAAATAAGGAACAAACTGACAGTGACCAGATGGGAAGTGGGTGGGGGATAATGGGGGAAAGAAGGGAAAAGGTCATCAAGGAACATGTATAAAGGACACATGGACAAGGACAATGAGGTGGGTACTGACTGGGAGAGCAGGAGGCTGGGTGGGGTGGGGGAGAGCAATTGGGGGAAAATTGGGACAACTGCAATTGAGCAACAGTAAAAAAGGACCCCTCCAAAAAAGAAGAAGTAAAGAAACCAAGATAATGCAGTATCCTAAACCAAGGGTAAAATTCCAATAGCAAAAGGAACAGTTAACATAAAATGCTATAGAGAGATTAAGGTAAGGCATGAGAAAATACTATGAAAAGAACAATTAAAAAAGTCCAATTTTATTTTAAGAGAACAGTTTTTAAAAACAGGACACAGAGTACAAGAAGTTGAGGAGTGAATGGATAGGAAAGAAGTAGAAGTAGTGAGACTAGAATGCTTTTCCACAAAGTGTGGCGTTAATAGAAGGATGTTGGATGAAGCAGCATGAGGAGGAGATGAGATGCTGGAAGTAAGTTTTGGGAAAAAATGTGATATGTGGGCATTTTTAAGTCAAGGTAAAGAAGACAATAATGAGACATTGAAAATAGACAAAAACAGAGAAATAATTAGAAGTTAGAAGGAGAGCTCGGTAAGCACAAATAACAATGTTATAGTTGAAGAAATGTTAGGATATATTTTCCTCTTGACACAGGAAATAGCAAGAATGATAGTTGTAGTCACAGGGAAAATCTAGGACAAAATGTAGGTAAGGTGAAGAAATTTTCACCTGACTGCATTTATTCATGGTAGACTGTAAGTGAGACTTCACTCTTGTCCAGGCCATTTGCTTTTCTGCATACAGGAATCCTAGTTGGCATAATGTACAATGGAGCTAGCGTAAATTGATACATCACTTAGATGAAATTAAGGTGCAAATACCAGAAAATCTACAATAAAAATTGAAGTGTTTATTCTCTCACATAAAACAAATCTGGATGAAGACAATTGAGTGTTAAAAAGTCTTCCGGGAGCCAGATGACTCTAACACTTCTTTCCCACCATTCTCACAGTATGACTTTTATTCCTGAATTCACATCATGGTCCAACATGGCTCCTCAAACTTCAGTCCTATTGACAATAATAAGGGAAAAAATGGAAAGAACAAAGTGTCCTATTCCTAGTTCAGTCAACTTCTTTCAAGCAGCCTTGTAAATGCTCCCACAACATGAGTTGCACAGCCATAGTGAGTGTAACACAGACCAGAGGTATGTTCCATTTGGTTGCGTTACCTTCCTACACAGTCCTGGATTTTGTCTCTAAGGGAGAAGGGACAAATAGATATCAAGTGGCAAACAGTAATCACTACACAAACAACTTACCATCCACATGACCTCTCCAACCTAAGCAAGCAGCAGGAGTCTTTCCTTTGTTGGAAAATGGATAAAGCAAGCTGTACAAAGTCTCAGGAAATACAGAGTAATCATCCGGAGACTGGGCAGTTTCTCCCTGTTCTGTTTTTTAAAAATAAGTTTTTTAAAAGATTTTATTTATTTATTTTTAGAGAGGAGAAGGGAGGGAGAAAAAGAGGGAGAGGAACATCAATGTGTGGTTGCCACCTGTGCGCCCCCTACTGGAGACCCGGCCTGCAACCCAGGCACATGCCCTGATTGGGAATGAAACTGGCAACCCTTTGGTATGGAGGCTGGTGCTCACTCCACCCAGGCACACCAGCCAGGGCTATATTTTAGTTTTCAAAGAGGGATTAACTAGCTTTCTTTGACAACCTCTTTCTGTTAATCAGCACTATAGGTACATCTCTGAACTAAACATCTCATACTTAGGGTTTAATCCTGAACCTCATGATGCTTTTCAGGGGCCTGGGCACTAGGGGGATGTTGGATTTTATGTAAAAGTACTAATATGAAAATTTTATAATAAGTACATTTTTAAATGGAAGATTTTCTACTAATTTTAAATATCAACTCTGCTGTACCTAGAATAAAAATTAAATTTTATATTACATAACCAAAATAATAAATCAATAGTGCATATATTATAACATTTCAACATGTGGAACATAATAAGTAATATATACATGTTGTATTTTACTGAAGCAAATTAAGATCTAAGTTGATGTATATGTTCAAACATTATAATAAATGCTAACCCTTAGCTTATAATAAATGAGATACATGGTGCAGAAGACTGGAATACATACTTGCAATTTATTGTCACAAAATAAATAAATCTCCCAAATTGGATCACCTCTACTGAAGGCAATCAATGAAACAGACAACATAAAATTGTTTATCATCAATGGATTAGTTATATAAGCATACACAGAAAACAGAATCTTCCTCCAAAATTAGTAGTGGAGTGGATCTAGTCTTGAACATATACATCAGAAGATTGTCATATGTGTGTTGGACAAGTGGCTTGTGTTAGTGACCATATCTGTGGTTACAGAATTAAGGACAAGTAAGCCATAGGAGGATACAAGTCAACTTTCACTGTGTTAGTATTATAGACTAACTTGCTCCTTTTCAAATTTGCCTGCTTATGAGAACCACTCAGTAAGCTTATTAAACATGGATTTTCTGACTGCTCCCTGGAGATTACGATTTAGTAGCTCTCTGATGGTTTGCAGGCTATCAGCACGCAGCTTTAGGAAATGCAGCTGTAAAAAAACACAGATATGACTGTGTCCTTCAGCTTAGGGCTTTGGAAAATTTGAACAGGTTATGAAATTAAGAGGTCAGTCTCCATATTTCATTTAGCTTCTGATGTAACCTTTTGTACTCTTCCCTGAGTGACCTGGAGACCCGTGAGAGTTGGCATTGGGGTGGGTTATTTTGATAAGTGCCATGGACACTTCTGTAGGCGGAAATCCAGAGCCTCATGTGTAGAAATAATTTCACTCTGAAAAACATCAAACATACACAAAAGCTAAAAAACAATCTAATTGTGCAGAGATTATGCTGTAAGAATATACAGATTTTTTTTTGTATATTTTAGACTATAGATACTCATGGAGTATAAAATAAGACAACAACCTTCTGTAGGGCCATTTCTTTTCCTGATGGATTTCCAGTCAAACTAAAACAAAAACAAAGCAAAACAGAATAAAACAAAACACAAAAATGAAAAATTCAAGTTATTTATTTTTCTTTTTTAAAAATTATATTTTATTGATTATGCTATTACAGTTGTCCCATTTCTCCCCCATCATTCCCCTCCACCCTGCACACCCCCTCCCACCCACATTCCCCCCTTTAGTTCATGTCCATGTGTCATAAGTTCTTTAGCTTCTACATTTTCCACACTATTCTTGCCCTCCCCCTATTTTCTACCTACCATCTATGCTACTTATTCTCTGTACCTTTCCCCCCTCTCTCCTCCTCCCACTCCCCTGTTGCTAACCCTCCATGTGATCTCCATTTCTGTGTTTCTGTTCCTGTTCCAGCTGTTTGCTTAGTTTGCTTTTGTTTTAGGTGTGGTTGTTAATACCTGTTAGTTTGCTGTCTTTTTACTGTCCTGTTTTTTATCTTCTTTTTCTTAGATAAGTCCCTTTAACATGTCATATAATATGGGCTTGGTAATGATGAACTCCTTGAACTTGACCTTATCTGAGAAGCACTTTATCTTCCCTTCCATTCTAAATGACAGCTTTGCTGCATAGAGCAATCTTGGATGTAGGTCCTTGCCTTTCATGACTTGGAATACTTCTTTCCAGCCCCTTCTTGCCTGCAAGGTCTCTTTTGAGAAATCAGCTGACAGTCTGATGGGAACTCCTTTGTAGGTGACTGTGCCCTTATCCCTTGCTGCTTCTAGAATTCTGTCCTTCATTTTAACCTTGGGTAATGTAATTCTGATATCTGTTGGTGTGTTCCTCCTTGGGTCCACCTTCTTTGGGACTCTCTAAGCTCCCTGGACTTCCTGGAAGTCTATTTCCTTTACCAGATTGGGGAAGTTCTCCTTTATTATTTGTTCAAATAAGCTTTCCACTTGTTGCTCTTCCTCTTCCCCTTCTGGTACCCCTATAATTCAGATTGTTACGGAAAATAATTAGGAAAATAATGACTCTGGAGTGATTGGGGTAACGGAGTGAGGCTTTATTACACGCGTGGACCCAGAGGAGGCAGTCTCCAAATTCTGGGCCCCGAACCTTGGCTGGGCAGGGCTTTTATTGCTCTCTGGATGCCATATCCTATGTGGCAAAAGCAGGAGGTACAGACGCTGATGCAAAAATAACTCTAGCCTTGAGGTGTCCTTATCGGAAACTGGGTGTACAGAAGCCAAAGCAGAAGTTATGACTACCTAACCGAAGCCCGACAGTTTTGCAGTTTCTAAGTAACCTAAACAAAACTCTTTCCCAGTTCCCGGTCCCTCTTCTGGGTCACTTTGTCCTAGTTGGCTTTTCTTCTACAGGATGTTGGGACTTTTAAAGATGTCCTGATGGTTCCTAAGCCTCTCCTCATTTTTTAAAAATTCTTGTTTCTTCCTTCTTTTCTGTTTGGTTGTTTCTTTCTTTCTTCTGGTCCACTCCATTGATTTGAGTCCTAGTTTTCCTCCCATCACTATTGGTTCCCTGTATGTTTTTCTTCATTTCACTTATTGTAGCCTTCATTTGTTCATCTAATTTGAGACCAAAATTAACCAACTCTGTGAGCATCCTAATCACCAGTGCTTTGAACTATGCATTTGATAGGATGGCTACCAGTGCTTTGAGCTGTGCATCTGATAGGTTGGCTACCTCTGGTCGCTTAGATGAATTAGCTCTGGGGCCCCGATCTGTTCTCCCATTTGAGCCATCCTTGTTTTGTTTGTTTGTTTGTTTGTTTGTTTGTTTTTTGTTTTGGTCTGGTTGTGGCTGTTACATAGTGAGGGGAGGAGCCTTAGGTGTTCACCAGTGTGGGGCAGCCCAGTCTCTGGGTTGTGATTCTGGAGGTGGGGGCGGGGTCCGAGAGGGAACAATGGCGCTTGCTCAGCTCTCTCTCGGATTCCAGTCCCTTCCATAGCTTCCCCCAAGCAAATTGCGCCATTCTGGTGCTGATTTCCATGTGGGCAGGCTGGTTCACATTCTAGGACCCTGTGGATTTCTCCAACGAACTCTCCTGTGAGGTTGGGATTCTCTCCTGGCACTCCAACCCCTACAAGTGTTCTCAATCTGTGGTTTTAGGCTTCACTTCCTGGTGCTGGGGACCTGTGCTTCACAGTGTGTCTCCCTGCTTGTTTTCGCCTGGTTTATCTGTGCACGAATGTGTGACAGCGGTCAGCCACCTTGTGTGCCTCGCTTGGTCTGCTCGTTGCCTTCCTGTGCTCGGTAACCACCGCCTGTGCGCCCGGGACCACCATCTACCGCTTCTTTCTGCCGTGACCTTTCTCCACTGCTGTTGATTTCGCCCTCTTACCAGTCTGTGTGAATCATTGTCAGACTTCCGTGCAATTCAATCCTCTATCTGTTGTGGTTAGTTTTTTTTGGGGGGGGTTCTGTATTTTTGTTGTCCTTAATCTTGGTTGTGAGAGGTGGCACAGTGTGTCCACCTATGCCTCCATCTTGGCCAGAAGTCAAACAATTATTTCAAGGCAAGCAAATTATTCCCTTGTATATAAATAATTTGTTTTTTGAGTGTTTTTAGTTTTTCACAAAGATTCAAATCAGGAGTAGAAAATACACTTTAATAAAACATACTTTGTGAGACTTTTTGCCTGAGCAGAGGTAGAAAATTGGCCCTTGCCCTACAAGATGAGAAAACCCACTTTCTAACACTTAGATCAGAGAGTCACCCCCTGCCTCCACCTGCTGTTGGTTTTGTAGCCAATCCACCTACAAACACATTTTTGAACTCCCACAATGTGCTTAGCAATTACATTATTGATTCCTGGGGTAAAAGATGTAAGAGTTAGATGCTTTGAACAGCACCTTTTTCATTACTTATCATAAAAGTGTACTTTTCTTTTGCAAATTTAAAATTTGCCTTGGCTGGTTTGACTCAGTGGATTGAGTGCTGGCCTGCGAACCAAAGGGTCACTGGTTTGATTCCCAGTCAGGGCACATGCCTGGGTTGTGGGCCAGGTCCCCAGTAGGGGGTGCTCGAGAGGCAACCACACATTGATGTTTCTCTCTCTCCCTCCCCCTCTCTCTAAACATAAATATATAAAATCTTTTTTAAAAAAGAGAGAGAATTCAAAATGTAAGTGTTTCTTCCAGTGAGAAAGTTTACAGTATTTCTTATTACTTCCTTTCCTGAATATTACCCCCAAGTTTCCCCTGCCTTTACTAAGGCATTTGGAATAGAAGACCTAGATTTTAATATTTAAGTATCCTGAAATTAGTGTTAGAACTAGTGTATGTAATTGTGTCTATACTTCATCATGCATGTCTTGTTATATTAGCATTTATATAGGTGAGTAAAAAAAGCAACATCATTATTGCATTTGATGACATGTAAACTATACATGGGCTTTTTACCACACAAGACAATATTTAAACCCTTTATCACTTCTAAGCATTGGGCATGAACACCTCAGACCCACTATAAAGAAAAAAAAAGGATGGTGTAAAAAAAAGGCAAAGTCATTACCCTGAGTTTTATAGAAGCTATAGCATCAAAGAGAATATTGATGAAATCAGTGAATAGTAACCTCATTGTCTTTCCAGCCACAATAGCATTTGTTAAGAAAGAAAATGTTTAGAACTCCTTGAATATAGGCTTTGACTTTTTGGAAGTGAATAAAAGTCCTGTTCTTTTAAAACGATAAATAATTTTTTCATATATGCTCTACTTTCAATACGGTATTGGGGAAAAGTAGGTTTACAGTTGTGAGTAACAAAACAGGCTTATTCTTGTATTATTATTTATCAATTATTGTATACTTTTATTTACAAACAACCATAAACCCACTTTTGCACTACCCTGTACATTAGACAGCACTGGTATAGAATTTTTCTTAATATTTCATGTAACAAAGCATAATGATTAATAGCATGGACAGTGCCTTTTGGCAAATTTGGTTTATATCTTTGTCAGTTACTTCCTATGTGATGTTGATGAAATTTTTGCCTAAGCCTAGCCCTGTTTTCCTTTATAAAATGAGTATAATAATATTTCTTATCTCATAGGGTTGTTGTAGAGACATAAAAAGGAGATAATGCATGTACAATCCCTGATCCAGTATCTTGTCTTTACTGGATCCACTTTTGTCTATAAGTATAAACTTTAATACTCCAAATCCGGACCCTTTCCCCAGCCATTATGCTATTTACTCTACTTTAAATAAGAAGTCTTTCTCTGCATGGATAATGTTCTATACCTATTTCTATTACAGTGCTTATTAATAGTTGCTGATTTTCTTATCTCTTTTAAGTTACAATGGGTTTACTGATAGCAGAGACTGTTTCTGTGTTCTATTTTCAATCCCTAGCAGCCTATACAATTCTTGATACTTAGTAGACATTTCAGATCTATTCTATTGATTGAATGAATGGATTTGTATAAAATGAGCCTTTGATGAATGTGTTTTATATAAATTTACCTAGGGAAATACCAGAAGGGCTTGTATATAGCACAATCTCACCTCTTTAATTCTTTGTCATTGGGAATACAAAGACATAAAGACTTTGTCCTGGGATTGAGCAAAACAAAAGAACTCATGGACATAAACAACAGTGTGGTGTATGCAGGGGTGGGGGAGACAGTGGATGAGGGCATAGGGGTATAAATGGTAACAGAAAAATATAATATAAATGCAATATTCAAAAAAAAATAAATAAATACAGGTCCTTGATCTCAAAGAATATGTTAAGTTATAGGAGAAACTGACATACAAGTAAATCATTTTAAATATGTGTGATAAACTACTGTGGGGGCTAAAAGGTGTTAATACTTTCCCTTCCACCTTTTAAGTTCTGTTGGCTGGGCTAATAACCAAATTGAGAGACAGATTGACAGGAGAAAGTCCATGTTTAATTCATGCTCATGGGGAACTCACACAGCCATGACACATCCATGAAAATTCCAAAAACAGTGAGGCAATATTTGGTGTCTAGGACATTTTGGACAAAGAAGAAAAGAGGGGGTAACATGGCATTAGATTTTCAGGTGTGAGAATGGTCAATTTACAAGCAGTTAGGGAAGAGCCAAAAACATAGTCCAGGACATTACTTGCTGAGCGACTCAGGAACAATGGGACATGGAGGGGTGGGGGTGGGGGGCATCTAGCTATGTGCATTCACTTGAACATGCTACTCCTCACATTTAATTCTATTAGGCTAAGGCAGCATCTCCAGCAGTTTCTCTGTCTGAACCTCTTGAGCAGGAAGGGAGGAGAGTCCAACGTTCTGAGTCCTTTGGTTCTTGATAAACAACTTAAAATTAATATCCCAGAAAGCAGCTTCAGGGTTGCAGGATCTTGTCCCTTCACTACAGCGGTCATAAAGAGAAGATCTGGCTGGGGAAGTCTTATCAAGTATGGTGAGCTTGGTTGTGAGGCAGGGTTATCAAGGGTGCTTGACTGAGGTGGAAGAAGGAACCTCAGGCAGAAGAACAAAGGTCGCAGAGATCCAGAAGTGAGGGAGACCACTAGATCATCAGGGCTTGCCTGACACCTGGGACACCTTTTAGGAGAGTTTGGCAACAGTTCAGTTGAGAAAAGATGAGCAACAGTAACCAAGCTAGTGGGCTCTGCTGCCTGCCACAAAAAATAACCAATCTCATGAGGTGGGTGCTGGTGCAAAAGCTGAGATTTATTCAGGTGCTAAGACCTGGGAGAATGGTGAACCTGGTCTCAAAGACCACCCCCCACTTCCTGCTCTGGCATGTGGTTCTTACTGGGACAGGGAAGGGAGGGGATTTTCCTATTCAATTATCTTTTTTAAAATATATTTTATTGGTTATGCTATTACAATTGTCCCATTCCCCCCCTTCATTCCCCTCCACCCTGCACACCCCCTCCCACCCACATTCCCCCCCTTTAGTTCATGTCCATGTGTCATAAGTTCTTTAGCTTCTGCTTTTCCCACACTATTCTTGCCCTCCCCCTG
>PVKU01014144.1:0-24719 GCA_004027475.1 Anoura caudifer
TCCCTGGGGGCACTTAGGTCACTGTCACACCCTGAGGCTGTCAGTCCCAGGAAGGACCCAGGGTCCCGTTTCTTGAGCTCAGGGAGCCGGGCCTGAGTTGGAGAGTCCGCCCGGGCGGCTGCCAGGAGCAGTGCCGGCCGCAGGTCATACGGAGGCTCCAGCAGCTGCACGGCCAGGGTGCAGGAATGGGGGCAGGTGCAGGGACATCCCTGGGCAGGGAGTCTCAGCAGGGTGGGGGCTGCGGGGGAAACCATTGAGCAGCCTGGTTTGGGCCACAGGCCACAGGATGAGCTTTACAGGGACCTGAGGCCCTGAGGTGGGACAGCCGCTCAGGACGCGCTGGGCTCCTGGGCGGGGAGAGGTCGGAGGGCGGGCGGTAGTTGACGTGGTCTTTGGACGCCTGGGCGCCCACTAGCCTGGGGCGTCTGCGGGAGGAAAGGCTGCTCACAGAGAGTTCCCGGCCCCCTGGGGGCACCTGCTGAGGGGCCCCGTGTGCTCACCTGCTGGGAGCCCGGGCAGCAAAGGCAGCGACCCCCTCAGGGAGCCGGCCTGCAGTGCGGCCCTCAGACCCGCTCCGAGGCCGCAGCAGGCGCCTGCCTGGCTGTGATTCAGCCTCCAGCAAATGGCCGGGCTCACAGAGAGAAGGACAAAGCCACTTTTAAAAGGGATATTTTTCCAGCTCCATGGGTGAGTCATTGCATTTGGCTTTCGGTCCTTCACGTTGGTGACAGACTTGGGGGCTGGGAGCCGGAAACGGGTCAAAGGCTTCGACTCGGATGAGACCTTTTGCGCTCGGAGGATGGTGGGCGTCTCCTCACTCCGCACGGCAGGGCCCCCCCCCGACGGGCGGAGGGGAGGCAGCTCGGGCTCCTCCAGTTTCGTCACCATGGGAGGGACTCAGGACACCCAGGGCTGCTGTTCCAGCTTCCGTGTGGCTCAGTGTTTTCCTACAAGGACGCAGAGTGCGCGGGTGCGAGCTCGTGAGGCGGAAGGGAGGGACGGCTTTGGAGGCTCCTTCTCCTCCATGCTCTTGGCCTCGGTGGCCAGCGCACATGTCCCTCCCAAGGACTCTGGGGCCGTCTGGGGCCGCCTCTCTGCGGTTCGGATGGAAGCTTCTTAGGAAGGATGAGTCCTCACTGTCTGTTCCCACCGTGCACAGTGCTGGTGGCGGCCTGTTACGCCCCACGCTGACCCCTCCTGCTGTTCTGGTTCAACGAGGAATGTACACTGTGAGGTTCCTCCTTCCCCTTGGCAGTTGGCCGGGAGCCTGTGGGCTGCGGCACCGTGCAAATTCCAGTTCGACCGTTTACTAGTTGATTCTCACCACTTTTTTTTTTTTTTAAGAAATGGGAAGGGAGGGAGAGAAACATCCATGTGTGGTTGCCTCTCACGCACCCGCCACTGGGGACCTGGCCTGCAACCCAGACCTTGTGCCCTGACTGGGAATCGAACACGCGACCCTCTGTTTCCCAGGCTGGAGCTCAATGCGCTGAGCCGCACCAGCCAGGGCTAAACGCCAGGTTTTGGATGGGGAGTTGCTGGTGCTGTTTGCTCTTAAATGCGGAGGCAGGGGCACTGCCAGCTGACTCAGCCTGACACCTTAGTGCCAGAAATGGGGGTCCTGGGGGCCCGAAGCCCCCAAGACTCAGACGCAGAGGTGCCACGTTCTCACACCAGCAGGGCAGGTTTCATAATTCTGTTGCCACCGAGAAGTGCATGCTGGGTCACTCCGGAACTTTCCACCGCAGGCCTGGTGGCTGCCCAAGGCCGACCCAAGTGGACACGCAGCTACGTGTACTTTCAGTGACGTTGTGGGGGCACGTTATCTCACAGAAAAATAATTTGCAAGATCATTGTCTAACGAACAGGGTTTCTGTTTGCGAAGCACCCACGCAGACCCGATGCCCGGGTCCCCCCTGCCTCCTTCTGTCCCCCTGCAGCCTGCAGCGGCGTCTGGGACAACCTCACGTGCTGGCACCCGGCGGACGTCGGCGAGACGGTGACCGTGCCCTGCCCTGCGGTGTTCAGCAGCCCTCACAGCAGACCAGGTGCTTGCTTGTGTGTCTCTGAGCTCCCGCGGCGGGTCTGCGTCCGTCCAGGGGGTGGGGTGCAGCGGCTTCCCCGTGGAGGGTGTCCCTTCCCGTCACCGGGCAGGTCAGGGAGCAGCCGTGTGTCAGGCTGGTTTTGGGGAGTGGAGTTCGAAAGGCGTCCCGCTGGGTCACCTGCCTTGGGCCAGCTGTGGGGCACAGCAGGCCCCAGGGAGAGGCTGACAAGCAAGAGGGAGCCCCGTGTGTGGGTCAGATACGCAGACCAGGGTCTGAGCGCTGAGGTGAGCAGGGGGGGCCATGCAGATGGGGGGGCCGCGGGCCCAGCACCGACTATACACACAGCCTCCTAGACCCCAGAGAGGGTCCGCCACAGGAGCCTACGGCCAGGGGCAGGGACAAGGCCAGCTCTGTCCTCCCTGGACCGACTCCCCAGCCCTCCTCAGCCCCACGTTCTGAGCAGGCTCCTGGGACGTGGGCACTCGCTGCGTCTCTGCGTTCCCAGAAACCGAGGCCCGCTAATGGGGTCCGAGGTTCACTCACGGCAGAGCCAGTCTCTGGGCTGGGTCCCCGGAAGGCGGTTCCGTTTTGCTTTGCTGTAAACAGTCTAGACTCTGGCAGTGGGAAGAGATCCCTCTGCAAGAACCGAAAAGAGCGGGCACGCCTGGCGTTCGGGAGGGCGGGACTGAGTGCCGCCCTGGGCAGGTGTCACGGGGACTTCCAGGTCCTCGCAGTGGAGACTGGGGGGTGGGGGGGAGACTCGGAAGGACGGGCTCCGTTCTGTCCCTGGGGCCTGCACATGCCGACACTGGAACCGGTCTTCCAGGAAACATAAGCAAGAACTGCACGGGCGACGGCTGGTCCGAGACTTTCCCGGATTTCATGGACGCGTGCGGCTACGGTGACCCCGAGGACGAGGGCAAGGTAAGGCCCCCAGGGTCCCACTTCCCCGGCGGGTTCTCGGCTCTCGGAAGCGCGCCTGACGGGGGCAGCCCTGTGGCTGGTTGTGGGACACGGGAGCAGAGAGGTCCTGGTTTGCCGCCTGCTGCAGGCGGGGTGTTACCTGCTGGCCTGGGATTTGGGGGCAGGGGAGGCAGGTCCTCCTCACCTGCAGCCAGTGTCTGGAAAGCGACCCCTGCCAGAAACGAGTCCTCAGGAGCCTCCTTCCTGCCTCTGGGGCCTCTCCACCCCCATCGATGTGCTCGGGATGTGGGCTGGCGGGAGAGAAGCCACAGGGAAGTTTCCTTGGCCGTGAGCCAGCGGCGGTGCCTGCGCCAACCCTGCAGAGTCTCTGCAAACTGGGAGGCGGAGTCTGCCCCGCAGCAGCGGGTGCGGGGCCAGCTGGCTGCAGGCGACTCGTCCCTGGTGTCCCAGGCTGGGCCGTGCTGGGGGTGTCCCCGCGGTGGGGCACCGTGCACCGGCGTGGTACCAGGAGACGAGGAGGGGGACGTTCAGGGAACCGTGGGCTCGGCTCCACTCGGGGCCTGACCTCCGCCCTTGTCAGCCCCAGCACGGGCCGAGGGCCAGAGTTGCTTTATTCTGCTTTGTCCCTGGAAAACCCTATCACTGTCCTCCCCCGGGCTGGCTCATGTCTGCCCGTAGCCTGAAGGGGGGAGACACGGTGCTTCTGTGTGACCTCACGGTGGCCCCCGGCGGGCTGGGGGGACGGGATGGCCAAGCCTGGGAGGTCAGGACACGTCTTACCCAGGGCTGTTGGAGCCCCGCTCCTTCCCTCAGTGGTGCCTGCAGTCCCTTCGGTCTGCAGTCTGGCTCCTCAGGGGACTGGGGACCGGCAAGGGGGTCTGTGCTGCCGAAAGCCACCCCGCTTGCCCCAAAGACACGAGGAGGAGCCCCTACCTTGGCCAGGCTCCCCAACCAGACCTCAGGCTGTGACCCACCGTGGTTTGCACATTGCTCAGGGAGTCCTTCGCTGCAGCGGCGCCAGGGCCGCTGGTCTGCCCTGGGCGCCCTGACCAGGCCCCACCGGCCCCACTGCAGCCGTGACGTGAGTCCCACACGGCCTTCCTGCGGGCAGGGAGCGTGAGCAGCGGCCATTTCACGTCCTTCGACTCCCCTGTCCCACCTGGCGGGTGCATCTGCATCAGCCCGGCGGTCACGGGCTTCAGGACGGATGTGTGGCCTGAGGCACAGAGTGTCCAAAACCTCCCCGCCGGCCTGCTCAGCCTGCCCCAGGTCCCTGTGGAGGGAGGGCTGCTTCTCACGCGTTCATCCCCCGGGTTCTGACTCTGCTGTCGGGGATAAGAACCCCATGAGGCTGGGAGTCGCGCTGGATGTGGGGGGCTGGGAGCTGGCTGCCCCTGAAAGACACGTCAGCTTTGTCCTCGGTCCCCCGGGTCACGCCGTGGGTGGCATTCCCAGCAACGCTGTCTGGAAAACCGCTGGGGTCACTGGGTTCTGCCTGCGTGAAGCTCGAGCAGCTGTAAATTCCGACGGGTCCCCACCCAGGTCGAAGAGCTATTTTTCTTCTGAATTAAACATTTCATCCATTCTGCAAATGTCGTGAACGCACGGGCCCTGCTAATGGATTAGAAAGTCAAACTATTTCAAGGCTCGAAAGTGAGGAAAATGGCGTCACAAAAGCGAAATGATTCGTTGTTCTTCCTGACTGCAGCTTCCATGAATACTTTGGGTACTCAGTTGTAGAGGGAAATCTTCCAAAGATGAAAACCGAGAGGCGCGGACATGCCCGGGGGCCAGGGCAGTGCCAGGCAGGACAGGCGCCGGGCCAAGTCCCCCAGCGGCGGAGGGCAGGGGCCGGCGAGGGCACAGGTTCTCTTGCCCCTCGCGAACTCACGCCCCCGATGTCGGTCCTCACCTGATCACTGCCTTCCCAGGTCCGTGACTTTAATGGGGTTTCCGGCTCCCACGCAGCCGAGTTCTGCCCCAGCGGCTGTGTGTGACCTTCGCTGGTTTCTAAATTAATTACAGTCGAGGGAAAAACAAAATAGTCGCCACGCAAGCC
The DNA here is from genome assembly GCA_004027475.1 of Anoura caudifer. NCBI lineage: Eukaryota > Metazoa > Chordata > Mammalia > Chiroptera > Phyllostomidae > Anoura > Anoura caudifer. The sequence continues at coordinate 5,029 of PVKU01014144.1, forward strand.
GCAGGGTTGGCTACACATGGAGTGGGACTCGGTAGACCCAGCGAAGTCCGGAGGGGAAGCCCCGTGAAGGAAAAGGGGCTCGGACACCAGGGGAAGCTGGTAACCCTGAGGGGCCACCTCTCAGTTTGGACATCAGGAGGCCCGGGAAACCGGCTGGGCTTGGTGCGCGCTGCACCGTGCCTGCTGGTGCAGAGAAAACCCGAAACAGCAGGCCTGTCTCGGGAGCGCCTATCCTGGCGTCCCACCTTCCACGGGCCGGGCTTCCGTCCTCCGTGTCCCCTCCCACCAAACCAGCCACCGGGCCCTCGCCTCCTGTGTGGAGCATTTCCAGCTTCGATCGTGGGCACGGCCTCTACTCCCATCGAGAGGATTTACCCCCATCCCCCTGGGTCCCCGGGCGCCATACCACAGCCCTTCTGCCCCATTCCCCGTCACCTGCTGGACACGGCGGGGAAGCGGGACAGGAGGGGCCGCGAGACCCTCTCGGGGGCCCCCAACCCCATCACGGGAGCTAAGGAGGTCGTCCGCAGCTGCGTCCTCAGCCTGCTCGCCCGCCCTCAGGCCCCGGGCTCTCCTGCCCCGGCTTCCTGCCCCTCCTCCTGCATCCCAGGCTGTCTCCAGTCCCCGTGTGCGGTCTCCCGGGGATGCTGAGAGCCACTGAAAATGGAAACCACTAGAGATTTAGCACCAGCATAGTCTCTGTGGGCCTCGGGGGGGAGGGGGAACCCTTCCTCCCGAGTGTCTGGAATCTGCCAGGTGCATCTAGAAGGACCAGGGCTAAACCTGTCCCCTCGGCCACCTCTCGGCCCCATGTGTGATTCTGCCCTGGTTGCTGCCCAGCCGTCTCGCGGAAGGACAGACAGACAGACAGACGGCAGCCCCATGACATGCAGGCACCTCCGCGGGACGCCTCCTGTGTTGTGCATTAGCTGACATCGCTCTTAAATAAAGGGCACGTGGCTGCTATATTTAGCCGAGAGAACCGTTTGGCATTCTAGCCGTCTCATGCATCAAGCGGACACATTTCTCCCGTGTTATGCCATATCCCTAAAAATACGTCTGCTCTCCCTCTCGGCTTTCAGGCCCGGCTGTAACTCTTTCCTGCCACCCCTCATGTCTGCACGCACCCCCCTCTTCCGACAGCGGAGATCACTCGCCGCGCTCGGCCCCAGGTCGATTCCGCCGCTCCGCCCCCGCAGGGCCCTTTGGAACCCGCCCTGCCCGCGCTGTGCCGAGCAGCCTGCCCGCAGGGCGGACGGGGGCAGGGCTCTGAGGATGGCGAGGGCCTGTCTCCGAGAAGCACGCTCAGCACCCTGGGGCCCACGATGCTCCCTGACTGTAGCCGATCTCACTCGGCTTTGGAAAGAGGTCCGAGGGCGGCATCTCCGCCTCGAACCGCAGGAGGAGCGGCCACCTGGAGCACGGAGCACCATGGCCCTCTTCCCCCTCCTCCTCCTCACAGATCTCAGTGTCCCCGGGGCCGTGGGGCAGGGGCCCCGGCTCTTCCCTCCTCAGCTCTTGTCGCTGATCCAGTTCAGCCCCGGGTTCTGGCTCTGCTAGGCAACTATTTTGCTCCAGGGTGGCGCCCCGGCAGCCACACCACCTGCCCGGCTGGGTTTTTAGGTTTCACTTTGTTTCACGGTGACGGGGCTTCCGGCACCCAGTGGAGGCTGCGTCCTGGGAACGGTAGCGCCTTGTCCAGAAGCGGAGATACCGCCCTGCCTGCCCGCTCCCACGGCGGCTGCGGGCGTCTGCAGAGAGCAGCCGCGCGTCTCGGGTCGTGTAAGAACCAGACGCGACTCAGAGGCCGACACCGTCCCCCGGCACGGAAACAGCGGCCACACGGGGAAGGAGGCTGCAGGCCCGTGCACTGCGGCTCCCGGTTTTTCACACGTTTTCTCTCTTCGCCCGACACACTCCCCAGACTCTGAGAAACCACGGGGCTTCCACGGTCAGGACTCCCGGTCAGGGACCCAGAGGACGGGCGCCGCGGCGCTGTCCTCTCTGTCTTACGGGAGAAGGGCCGGGACATGGGCCCAGTCCTCCGAGAGGCTCGGTGCCCCTCTGTGGGTCCGGGCCCCCACACCCGCCCTCCCGACTTCACCCGAGTTCGGCAACCACAGGGCCTGGGACGACAGGTGTGAAGACGCGGAGGTGATGCTAGTGATGAGAGGGCCACCTGCGGACAGAGGACACACGGCGGGAAGGGCGGGAGGTGGGGGTGGAGACAGGGGCGCCCCCCACCCCCCCACCGCCCCCGGCTCCATTCCCTGCGGTTTTGGCGTCTGCCGGCATGTCTGCTGCTTGAGTTCCGTTTCTGTGCTTTTGGAAAGACTGGAATATTTCATTTCCGGCTGAGCTCTTTCACAAGGCGATGCGGCGGGGAGCGGCCCCTCACTCAGAAAAGAAAACGGAAAATGGACACACACCTACAACCATGGCTTCTGAGGACACCTTCCAAACCCTCGCCGGCCATCAGCTTTCTTCCCGAAACAAAGCCGGGGAGCGCCGCAGCCTCGGAGCCCCAAAGGGGCGCGCCTTCCCAGACCCCCGCCCCCCGCCGGCTTGTCGGGCCCAGAAGGAAGTCGCCCCCGGGCAGGTGTCACAGCCCTTTCTTCACCCCCATCCCTCCAGTGACCCCAGGAGTTAGAGGAGAGAGGAGCGAACGTGTGCATGCACGCACATGCACACACGCACATACCCACACATGCACATACACACGTGCACATGCACACACGCAGCCCTTTCTCTCTGCGCAGCCCTTTCTCTCTGCAGGAACCTCCTTTGTCTCTCACTGGAAATCAGGGTCGGTGCCGTTGGAGGAGAGTTTGGGGAAGATCATGGGGTTTAGCTGTGTCCCTCGACCCCTCCTTTTTAAAAAACACTTTATTTATTTATTTTTAGAGAGAGGGGAAAGGAGGGAGAAAGAGAGGGAGAGAAACATCAATGTGTGGTTGCCTCTCACACGCCCCCTACTGGGGACCTGGCCCACAACCCAGGCATGTGCCCTGACTGGGAATCGAACCAGCGACCCTTTGGTTCGCAGACCAGCGCTCCATCCACTGAGCCACACCAGCCAGGGCCTCAACCCCTCCTGCAACTGCTGGGTTTTCCTCTTTCTTTGGTGGGAATCGTGGTGTCTGTGGAGTCCCAGGTCATCCGAGAGCTTGTATGTTCCTGAGGTTTGAACTATCCACATGGAGCCAAGCGTGTTCTTGGTGAAAGAGACGCGGAAAGGGCGGCAGGTGCTGCCCCAGGTCTGGACGGATGCTGTGGGGACATGGGGTTGGCCGCTGGTCCCAGTACGGACACGGGGGTCCCCTGGGGAGCAGCCAGGGTCCCTGATGGTGGCAGGTGCCCTCCCCCCCCGACACAGACCTGCCTGACGGAACCCATTCTCAGTCACGTACAGTGAATCGGAGGGAAAAATTTCTGGGTTCGAGAGGAATCAGCCTTGAACGGTGCAAGGGCCTGTCCTGGGTTTCCAGGTGGCCAACAGCCCAGAGCCGTCCCCAAAGGGAGCGGCACCCTTGGGCCCGGGAAGCGGCCCTCGGCCCTCGGCCCCCGGCCGGCCGCCGACAGCTCACAGGGTGTTTCTCCACAGATCACCTTCTACGTCCTGGTGAAGGCCATTTACACCCTGGGCTACAGCGTCTCCCTGATCTCCCTGACAACCGGAAGCACAATCCTTTGCCTCTTCAGGTAAGTGGTGCAAACGAGCAATTCTGCCCGGAATTTGGGATGGGGGATTGTCGTCCGCTCACCACCCAGGAGCCCATCAGAGGGAGGAAGAGAGGGAATCGCGGCCGGAGCCCGCGCTGGGCTGACCCCGAGGTGCCGGTGTCCACGTCTTTATTCCAACATCCCGCACTCCTTGCATGGAGAGAGAATACTGACCTTGGGTAGGAATTCGGTCCAGCCATCACTCACCAAACGCAGCCGTTAGGCAAACACGGTGAAAATACAGAAGCAACGCGCATGTTTGACGCTTCAGCGCTGTGCTGAGAGATGCTTCGATGTGCTCAAGCGTAGGAGGGGGGCGTCGGACTGCCCAGGTTCCGGCTGTGGGTCAGCCCGGTGGTTGCTGTGTGCCCTTGGACAAGTGACTCAGCCTCTCTGTGCATCTGCCAGTGGAGCCCCCAGGGCATGAGCCGAGCTGCCCACATTTTGCCTGTTTCCCAGGGCAGTGACATTCGAGTCCCCGCCGCCCCCCCACCCCGGACTGTTAGCCGCCTTCTCTGGTAACTGATGACATAGGTGATTTGTCAGGGTTGGGGGGAGGGGCCTCAGTCCCCAAACAGATGCTTCTGTCTGGGGCACACCGATAAGTACGTAGGATTGAACCCGTGTCTTCGGCCACACTAGCACGGAGTGGGATGCATGCTACGTGGCCAATTTTAGCAGGGTTTTGACCGCCACATGTCTTGGTCCTCTTTGCTAAGATATAGCTCAAATGCTGCCCGATACTGAGACAACATCAACAGCGTAACAGACGGGATGTCTTTAGAACCTAACAAATAACCCTTAAGCAGATCCACACTTGAAAGGACAGAAAATGAGCACGGACGCGTGAAAAAATATGGCTGAGAAACCCAGCAAATGTGATTAAATTACACTTGCCCTTTTTCAGGCAGCTCACCTGTATCGGGTGGCTGGTGAGTCTCAGAAAGAATAAGTCAGTCCCTTCAACCCACAAGGGTCCTTTAAAAAACCGTGGGCAACATCTATCACATTCTAGTTCTTAAAAAAAAAAAAAAAAAACACCGATGCAAAATCAGTATTTGTTGTACTATCCTCTGCGTTGTACTCCGGATTTTTAACTCTCCGGGTTTTTCGGGATGAAAAAGAAAGGAAAAGTTCAGGCGGGTCAGGGGTCACCGGGTCACGTGAACTAGAAACATTTCCACTTATTTTCAAGGAAAGAGCTGAGCAATCCCAGTTCTTGTCATGGGCGGTTTCCCAGGATTCGCCCCGTGTGGCAGATTTAATTAGCCGGCCTGGTAGCCTTTTGGAATTATTGAAAGCGCGGACGCGACCCTTCACGAGCGCCTCAGACGCAGCCCTCTGTGCGTGGGCACCGTAAGCCACCTGCGGGTGAGATTCTTAGTTAGAAAGGACGCGGCTGCCTTGGAGGCCCTGCGTTCTGCTGCTGATGCCACGGGTCCCCAGAGCCGCCGAGCCGCGGGTCCCTCCTGCCCCCACCTGTCGGGTGTACCCGGCGCCGGCGCCGCTTTCCCCCGGCAACGGGTTCGTGGAAACCACGTGCTCCGTTGCCCCGCGACTGCACCCAGGAAGGGAGTGCTTTGCGGTCTCCCAAAACGTGTCCTCCACCGCGGCCCCATCGGGAACACAGGCTTAAGCGACCGCGTCCTTATTTTAGGCAGAGAGAAAGGGGGCGGTTTATTACCCAAGTCCCAGAGGGCGGTGCGGGCTTGGTCGGCCAGCGCACGGCCCAGGCGTCGCTGGGCGGTCCTGGCAGCTGCTTCCTGTGGTCCAGGCACTTGGCACGGCCGCTCTGACCCTCCAGGTGCAGGAGTCACAGCGGCCGTCGCCCACCCAGGCATCGCACAGGTGTTTATAATTTAGTCTTCGCAGCGTGCCCGCCAGGTGAGTGCTCCTGGTGCCCGGTTTTGCCAGTTAGAGGAGGCCCGTGTTCCCTCCTGGTGCAGAGCCCGTCCGCCTTCGGAAGCATGTGGGTCTCCCAAGTGCGTTCCCAGCATCTCGGAAACGCAGGTGGCCGCCCAGCTTGTCCGGAAGCCACACCTGGAGTTGTATCCGGCGTCCACTTGCAGACCCGTATGGGAGGTGAATTTTTAAGCGATCGACGAGCAATGCAGACCACTGGGCAGCTCAGTGCGCTCGTGTCTGCTGGCAGTGAACCCCATGCCCGCTCAGCGGGAAGACGCGGGTGAGAGAGAGAGAGAGAGCAGCAAGGAGACAGGAGGAAAGGAGAAGAGAAAGAGGCGGCGATGTGGAGAAATGAGTGCAGCGCAGCCGAGAAGCCGTGGGAAATGCGGCAGCCTGGGCCGTAGACTCAGCTTCTGCAGGAGTCACAGAACTGGCCCTCGGGGGCCAGGGGTCCCACAGCGGCTGGGACCACAGCAGAGGAGGCACGGCAGCTGTGGTACTACCGCCAAGGCAGCGAGGAAAACTCACAGCACATTTGACGTCTTCGCGGCTGAGGCTCGGCGGCGGTGCCGAACCCATTTCGTGGGGCGGCCCAGGCTTCCTGGGGCAGCTGGCCGTGTGTCTCCCAACACCTGGGTCAGGACGTAGGGCCCCGCTCGCACTGGAAGCCAGCCTCGTGGCCGCCCTGTGTCCATCCGGCTGCCCCAAGAGGCAGCCGTCGTTCGGAGTTGTCACTGCAGATGGATTTGGTCTCAGAATCCCACGAAGGGAACTCTGGTCGGTCTCGGTGGTCTGATTCAGTGTTTTGCAGGGAAACCCGTCCACGCTGTTGCATGGCTTACCCTGTTCTCTCGCTGCATCGCGAGGAGAACTCAGTTGGTTTATCTCTTCGACTGCTCGTGGGTATGTGGTGGCTTTTGGGGTGGATTTGCTACCCTGAAGCTATGAATATTCCTAGGCACTCTCTCTTGCACATAGGCACACGTCTTTAGACATGTATGTGTTCACATGTGTACACATTTATAGCAATGCTTATATTTACATTATATCTACTGGTCATAGGCTGTGCATAAGCTGAGTTTCTCTAGATACTACCAACTACTTTTCCAAAGTGACAGCACGGTGTGTGGGACCTCTATTCGTGCTGTATCCTTGCCACCACTTATTATTGTCAGTTTAATATTTAGCCGTCCACTTGGGTCTATAATAATATTACTATAGAATGTGGTTTTATATTTGCACTTCTCTGGTACATAATGAAATCGTATGTTTGGAAATCTTTTTTTTTTTTTTTTTGAAGTATTGTTTCAAGTGTTTGCTGATTTTTCTGTTAAGTCTGTTTTTAAAAAATTGGTGTTTAGGAATCACAGAGTAGAATCTTGTCAGATGTAGGTATTAGAAATTTTATTTCCAGTCCTGTGATTTGATTTTATACTCCCTTTAATGGGTCTTTTTATCAAGAAAAGCATTGATTTTAATGAAGTCATTTATCATTTGTTTTCTATGGTCAGTGCTTTCTGAGTCCTGTATATGAAATTTTTGGCATATTTTTCTGTTATCATCTAGATGTTTTATTACATTTGCTTTTCCTGTTTAAGTGTATGATCCATCTGTCATTTAGTTTTTTTAATCCTCACCCCAAAATATGTATATTGATTTTTAGAGAGAGAGGGAGAGAGAGAGAGAAACATTGGTGTGAGCAACAAGCATAGATCATTTCCCTCCTGACTGGGGATCAAACCTGCAACCTTTTGGTGTACAGGACGATGCTCCAACCCGCAGAGCCACCCGGCCAGGGCTGCTATCTACGCTTGTGTGTGGCCTGAAGTGGGGGTTAAGTTCATTTGTCTTCTCCAGTGCGTGTGCCCCGTGTATTGAGGACGATTTGTTGAAAAGACCATGCTCGCCCTCTGTGCTTAGGTGGCGTCTCTGTGACGTCACAGGACTCGATGCCCTGCAGTTCTGTCCGCCGCCTCGTCTGCCATTTTCACACCATCGTGGCTTCTGCGCCTTCACCCTAAGACTTGATCTCCACCGGTGTGAGTCTGCCGGCGTTCTCTTTCATCAGGAAGAGTTCGGCCATTTGCACTCATGCGTGAATTTTTAAAAACCAGCTTGTCAGTTGCCACTTTTTTACAATTTCTGCAGGATGTCATTTTGGATTGCATTGAATCCATTGATCAGTGTCTTTATAATTTTGAGCCATTCAAACCTGTGATAACAGTAGATGCTCCTATTTGTTTGGGTTTTCTCTCATTTCTTTCAACAGTACATTGTGGTTTGGAGGAAAGGCTGGAGTATCTTTTCACAGTCATTTCTAGGTATTTATGCTATTTTAGGTATTTTGTTAAGTTCCACTTCTTCTTTACTCTTTAATTTTTTATTTAATGATTTTTATTTATTTTATTCTTTTCAAACATTTATTTATCTTTAGAGGGGAAGGGAAGGAGAGAGGGAGAGAGGAAGAGAAACAGCAATGTGTGGTTGCCTCTCATGCATTCCCTGCCGGGAACTGGCCCGCAACCCACACATGTGCCCTGAGTGGGAATCGAACCGTGATCCCTTGGTTCACAGGCCCACGCTCAATCCACTGAGCTACACCAGCCAGGGCTGTTTAATGATTTTTAGAGACAGAGAAACACTGGTTTGTTGTTCCATTTATCGATTCATCATTGGTTGCTCCCTGACCTCGGTTTACACCCACAACCCTGGGGCATCAGGATGACGCCCCGACCAACGGAATGACCGCAAATTCCATTTCTCATGGTTTCTAGGAGGGGGTTCATTTCTGTATATTAACTCGCAGCAGCAACCTTGCTAAGTTCGTTCAGGAGTTCTACACTGTGCAAACTCACAGAACAAGTATTTGCTTTTCCGCCGCCTCGTCCCCCGCCCCGCAGGCGGCTGCACTGCACCCGGAACTACATCCACTTGAACCTGTTCCTCTCCTTCATCCTGCGAGCCCTCTCGGTGCTGGTCAAGGACGACATCCTGTACTCCCGCTCGGGCACCCTGCACTGCCCCGACCAGCCGTCCTCCTGGGTAAGGCTGTGACGCGAGCACCAGCCCGCAGTGCCCGCGGCGTTATGGATGAGATGCGAGACAAATTCACACGGACTACCGAGTCCTGTGGAGGAACAGGGACGGCACGGCCACTCTCTCAAGGGGAGAGCGCCCTGACCCTTGTCCTGACAGGCTTTTATTGGGTTTAATTTGCACAGGAATACAGGTAAAGTTCATCAATGATTGTCAGGCAGTAAGGGTCAAACAACAGATAATGTACAAAGAACTATGAGGGCCTATTCTGAGTCAGGGTCTGTCAGCTAAAGGGCTACAAAACGTTGGGGAACAAAACTCATTTCCTGCTCGGACCCTTATCATTTAATTGAGAGCATTCTTAGCAAAGCAGGTTTCACAGGATTATGTATTCTTTCTCAGGCCTGATCACCCGGGGAATCTGCCCTTTCCAGCACAGGGCTGCACCCACCACCAAGCACAGGGCTGCACCCACCACCAGAATTGTTTCAGGTCAGGCAGGGTAACCAAGGCAACCAAGAGATTAGGAAACTTCTCGCAGACAGGATGAGGACTCAGGCTATGTCAGGATAGCCGAGGGGCGAGGGTCCATCACCCCCTTTTTGCTCTAGTCCCCCAAGTCCTATTTGGGGGCCTCCATGTGATCGTGCCTGTCTTAGGTCGTTCCCCTTGGGGAATCTTACCTGTCATCAGCTAACTGACCAAGCATTGGGGGCCAGTTACGGATGAAGCAGAAGGAGCAGAAGCGGCACCCCTGCCAGGGAGATAAACTTCGTCTCCTTAGTGGCTTACGGTCCAAAGGTCACACTCAGCCTTAGCCTCCTCCATGGACTGGGGGGCCTTCAACAATCTGGGAAAATAGCTCATTTGCTGGTTTCTCTTGTTTTCCCCTTTTTCATCTCCTGCTAAGAGCGGACAGTGAGGGAGAATGGGGAGAGGGAAGGGGGTGCCTGGGGTGTGGGGCACTGCCTGCCCTGAGCTGCTGTCCCTCGCTCTGTGACGTTCCAGGTGGGCTGCAAGCTGAGCCTGGTGTTCTTCCAGTACTGCATCATGGCCAACTTCTACTGGCTGCTGGTGGAGGGGCTGTACCTGCACACCCTCCTGGTGGCCATTTTCTCCCCCCGCCGCCGCTTCCCGGCCTACCTCCTGATCGGGTGGGGTAAGGACGCCCGGCCCTGCCGCCCACTGTGTGCCCATGCACCCCACACCCCCTCGGCCGCCCCGTGAGCCACCCAGATTCCTGACTCCTGTCCCCCAGAGGGCACTGGGCTGCCCTTCAGGTCACGTCAGAAGAGCTTTCCCAGGACAACTGGAGATTCCTGCAGCTGACACGCACTCCTGGGAACCAGGAACCCGGGCGGGAGCAAAGCTGATGTGGGAAAGTCAGAAAAAAGGCCCGGGAGGAGGGGCACCTGGTGGCAAAGCCTGGCGTTAGCCGGGCCCGGAGAGGGGGCCGTGCTGTGGGACACCCCGCCACGGCCAGGGCCACCGTCCACCAGTGCAGGGACCTGTCCCCTCCACACTCTGGGCACAGCACTGGCCAGGCCGTGCGCGGTCAGGCCGGTGAAGGGTCCGCGTTCAGACACTCAGTCACCGCCTCTGCTTGACAAGGCGCCGGCATGACATTGTGTGTGTTTGGGGACAGTTCCCGCATCACCCTTTTGTCAGAAAGCTCGCGTCCTCGGTGGTGCAGGCGGACGCCCGTGGGGTTGTGCGTGACCAGGCGTGTCTCCGCAGGCATCCCCACCGTGTGCACAGGCGCGTGGACCGTGGCCAGGCTCTCCTTGGAAGACACAGGGTGAGTTCCCCACATTCTACCCCCCGCCCCCACAGATGGAGCAATCCTGACCCTCTGCCTCGCACAGTCTGGGCTGCACCCCACCCCGAGTTAGACCCACGAGTTACGGGATTTTCCTGGGCCCTCACCTGTCCCTCTCGCAGCTGCTGGGTTACACTGTGGGGTCCCCTCCCCTCCCTTCCCTCCCCCACCACCAACCAGACTGGGGCATGGGGAAGGACAAAAGAAAACAAAATCTCTGGATAGGGATGGATGGCGGCAAGGTCTCTAGGTGCACCACCACTGTGTGGCCCCGGGGGGTGGGGGGATTGTGGAACTGACCAGGGAAGTGGTGTTGGGGGTGTTGGCGCAGGCAGCTGGCCTGTGCCCGCCGGTGCGGGGGAGAGGAGCCCACAGTGACCCATTTTCCTCTCCCCCCCTTGCAGTTGCTGGGATACCAATGAGCACAGCGCCCCCTGGTGGGTGATTCGGGCGCCGATTTTACTTTCCATCCTAGTAAGTGATTGCCCGTCGGGTGCGCACCTGGGGGACAGCGGGCGTTGTCCCGCATTAAATGCCAAGGCCCGTGCCCCTCAGTCTGAGAGCAGAACCTCACAGGGGGGTGGGGTGGACGCTGCCCCCCTCCCCCCGGAGGTCCTAGCGAAGGAAGACGAGACAGAGCAGAGAGGGCGCTCGTCTGCCCCCTAGTGGGGGAAGGGGGTGCCTCTGGGGAGTCGCAAGTAGGCTGACCTGTTAGGACAGGTGAGGGCCCAGCAGGATTTCCGTTGGTCCTTTTCACTCTCAAAATGCATGCGTGCACGCTGCTGCTGCTGGGGCCACACTGTCTGTCCAGCCCGACTTGGGGTGGGCGGGGGGGCAGGGGCAGGCTGGGCAGGGCCTGGGACCGTCCCGGAGGAGGAGTGGACTCAGGGGCCGAGCCTCAGATGCCCCAGCCGCCCCTGCCTGCGGCGTGAGGGGGGGGCGGGGGGCGGGAGCCAACACGTGTGTCTGTTCTGCAGGTCAATTTCGCCCTCTTCATCAGCATCGTGCGGATTCTGCTGCAGAAGCTCCTGTCCCCGGACGTGGGCGGCAGCGAGCAGTCGCAGTACAAGTGAGTGTGGCGTCCACCGGGCCAGGCCGCCCTCACAGCCTGGAATCCGAGGGCCCAGGGGGATGAAGAAGCAAGTGTGTGGGGAGCAGAGGGAAGGGGCTCTGGGGGCGGAGTCATGGGTCTGGCGCCCAGCACATGGCCCGAGAGCTGCTTGCAGGGGTGCTTTACGGGGGCCCGCGCACAGCGTCCTGCCCGAGGCAGGCGGGGTGATGGTCCAGGCGCTGCCCCCGCAGCCCCGCTGTGCCAGCTGCCTCTCCTCCTCCTCCGCGGCCACTTCCCTCGGACCTCTGTCTGGTTCTTCCTGCCCCCTACGAGCACCGATGCCGGGGGCTCGTAGTCGGTACAGAGATGATTCTATAAATTTCCATCAGGAGCGCAGAAGGAAAAATAAAGCCCTGGACTCGAGCGTTAGGCAACCCCCAGGGCAGCGGGCAGTGGCCGGTCCAGCTGCCCGGAGCCACGGGCTCCGACAGTCGAGCTGGAATCGCAGCGGCTGAGAGTGCTGCGACCCGGGGCGGGTCCCCCTCACCCGTCTCCTTCCAACCCGGGGAGGCCTCCGGGCTGGAGGCCCCCGCGGCCCCGCCGCACCTGCTCAGGGTCCTTCTCTCTGCCAGGAGGCTGACCAAGTCCACCCTGCTGCTCATCCCTCTGTTTGGCGTCCACTACATGGTGTTTGCCGTCTTTCCCATCGGCATCTCCTCCAAATACCAGATCCTGTTTGAGTTGTGCGCGGGGTCCTTCCAGGTGCGTGTGGTGGGCTGCCCCGCCCCCTGCCCCTCCCGGTGCACGTGCCGAGCCCCTGACACACCCCCTCGCCCGCAGGGCCTGGTGGTGGCGGTGCTCTACTGCTTCCTCAACAGCGAGGTAAGCGCCCTCACGCCTCGGCCCTCGCACAGACGCGCGGGCTGTGGGGACGTCCTGCAGGGCCCCCGGCCGGCACCCAGAGGCCCCCGCTTCTGTTGGGCGCAACCCACAGCCGGCGTCTGTGCTCTCGGTCCAAGCAAACGGCCAGGGCCGTGCACCTCTGGGTCCCCCCTGCCAGCTCTGACCACAACGCCCCTCTCTCCCCTGTCCTCCCTCTTCCCAAGCCCATGCCCGTCCGCCTGACGGGACACGATGGAGGGGTGGGAGCAGGAAGGGCAGGAGGGAGGAGTGTTTTCTGCCTGGAGTTCTCGGCCCGAGTGCCCCCTCCCGACCCCCAGGTGCAGAACGAGCTGAGAAGAAAGTGGCACAGCCTGTGCCCGAGCCGGCCCTCCGGCCGGGGTGACAGGCTGCACAGCCTGTCCATCTCCAGGAACGACTCGGAGAGCACCCTGCACTTGCCCCGCGGCTCCCGCACACCGTCCTTCCTACAGACGGAGACCTCGGTCATCTAGTGCCGGCCAGCCCAGGCCCAGAGTGACGCAGCCACCATGGGGCCCGGGGCCAGAGTCACTCGGCGCCAGCTTGGGAGACTGGGCCTTCACTCGCCCCGTCCCAGGACCTGGGTCACTGCGGGACAGACGGGGACTGAAATCCAATTATCGTGAAATTCCGTGTGTAGGTGATTTTGTCCGTTATATGTCGCTGTGCAGATGGACCCATTGTCAAAGAGAATGGGGGAGACTGGGTGACCCCCCCAGACTCAGGTCCAGCGGCTACGCAAGGAAGACAAGGGGTTCCTGATCTCCAGTCCATCCTCGGCTGGGCGCTGGGCCCCTGGAGGGAGAGGATCACCCCTTCTGCATGGCTCCCATCCCTGCCCCCCCCACCCAAGTCTCACCAGGGCTTGTCTGCAGGACACAGAGGCTGGCGGGGGACTCCCCTGAAATTGCTCCTGCAGGCTGAGGCGCCCCTCTCCTTCCTCGAAGGCCACAGCAGCAGGGAGCAGTGTGTCAGCCCTCGAGGGGTCCCTGGCTTTCTGGGGGGCCCCTCGACCGTGGAATGGACCTTCAGAGTCACTTCAGGCCCCTGCACCCAGCAGCTTCCGGTCACCAGGGCACCCCCGGAAACAGGGTATTTGATCTGGTGGGAGCAAACCTATTCTCTCCTTGAAGAAAATCATCTTTGGGTCGTTTCTGTTTCAAGAATGATCGTGACATAAATAAAAATGGCCCGCGTGCCGCTGGACAGTGCTGGCCGGCAGCGGTCCTGGCCGTGGGCCTCAGGCTGGCGGCCTCAGAGGCAGGTCGGCGGTGTCAGGAGTGCAGGGCGCTGGCAGGCAACTATTTATTGGTCGTTATCAGGCGTGGGCACCAGAGCTGGCGTGTCGTTGATGATGTTGCAGTTGTGTATGCCACCACGGGTAAGCACTTCAATAAATATGGTTTCGTACCTGTACACCGAGCCGGGAGTCGCTCCGAGGGCCCAGGGTCTCAGACGGAGGGCGCAGCCAGGCTTCTCGGCCACATCCGAGGGAACCCCTCCCACCGGAGGCGGCGCCTGGGCGAGGAGAGCGAGGACGGGGGTGGGCACGTGGCACCTCCGTGGCGGCTGGAGATGGCCACGCCTCCCCAAGCACTTGGGCACCTGACAGGACACCCTCCTTACAGCGGTGGGTCAGCGGTGCCCACGGGCTCCCCCCGTCCTGGGAGGGGCCCGCACACGACCACCCAGCTCCACAGAACCAGGCAGCCTGCTGACTGGGGGTGGGTGAACATGTGTGCATGCGTGCATGCCCATGCACCTGTTTGCGTGTGCACGTGTGCAGTAACCCCTCACCTCATTTGTGCCACAAGCAGCTAAACCCTCTTTCGGATCAGCTCCACGCCCCACCAGATGCGTCATTTCAGGAGGACCAGAGCCCACGGCCGGGATTCGAATGGTCAAGAGCATGAACTCAGACAAGAGCAGACGGACCAGCCTGGGGGGGGGTTTCCTAAGAGCAGAGAGGCGGGCAGGGGGGAGAGGGCTGGACCCAGCCCCGTCCCAGCTCCCGGTGGTCAGTGCCGGGCCAGTGGGGTCCGTGGAGGGGTGGACAGGAGCGCGCACCTGGCGGGGGGGGGGGGGCGAGCGCTGGGGGCCCTGAGGCCGGCGCCTCCTCCCGCTGCGGGAACAGCTGCACACCCCTGCTCAGCTAGAGCGGCAGGTTGTACGGGGCTCTGGTTTCGGCTGCGGAGGGGTTCTCACAGCCCGGATGTGCCAGGCGAGTTTCACTTACGGGAAAGGCTCTGAGGGCCCCCTCCATCTGCCCGCCTCCCCTCTGGAGGCAAACACCAGGAGTGCGTCCCCCTGGGTCTCCGCCCCCCTCTCCCCCCGGCCCTCCCTTCGTCCTTCCTCTTCCTCACGGAACCCAGTCCTGCTGTAGCCGCGGTTCCTGCTCATGCTGTCTCACCAAGGACAGACGGCGGTGCGGCTCTCAGACGCAGGCTGCCCCGTCTGTGACAGCTGCGAACGTGCCTCAGTGGGACCTGCTCTCCTCCATCCCTCCGCGGATGAACGTGCGAGTGGTCCGTGAGGGCTGTGCCGACCCGGGGGGCCCCACAGAGCACGTCCCCCAAAGGGGACACGTCGGTCCAGGCGCCAGCACTGAGCTCTGGGCAGGTGCGGCCACCGTGGTCCCCACCCTCCAACGCCACGTCCCCTCCCCTGCACGGGCTGCAGTCTCAACCCGGGGGGTGGCGAGCGGCACCCCCCACACACACCCCAGAGGCCTTTTCTTTACTTCTGGCTCCAGCTGAGCGCCACCTGAACGCAGTTTCGCAATTACCCCTGCTCCTGGGAAACGGGGACGCGGCCCAGCAGAGGCCGTGGAAGGATTTAGGGCGGCTTTTGTACTGACAAGTGTCCTTCGGAAGATGGAAAGAAAAGGACTCTCGCTTCCTTTATCTTCTCTAAAGGCTCAGTAGGGGCCGTGCAGCGGGTGGAGGTGGTCGGTGGGTGGGCGCCTCGCTCCTGAAAACAGCCCCCGCTTGGCCCCCCGGGGGCGCCAGCGCCCGCCCTGCCTCACGCCCAGCCCCGCAGGTGGAGGAGCGACAGGGACAGCGAACTGTCGCGGCGCAGTCAGCAGCCGCGGGGCCGCCGGCGAGGCCGCTCGCTGAGTCGGGTGCCCACGCTGCGTGCTGCCGGCCGCCGGCGGTCAGGTCCCAGCACAGCGCGGACGGTCACAACCCGCCGCCTGTGAGCGCACAGAGCCCTCACGTCCCACGGCGGAGTGACCCGCCCGTCTGCACGCTTCACGGAGCGTGCTCGCCCACATCGGTCAGCCCGCCGCCGCGCGGACTCACGGCCCGCGTCCTCTGCGCCGGGGAGGCTGCAGCCCCCGAGGCAGCACCCTGCCCCCGTGCAGGCGGCTCCCCATCCCCCGCCCAGAGTCCTCCTCCCTCGCATGCGCAGAACGCACGCATGAGGGCCTTCAGTGACTTAGAATTACTTTCTTTATATATCCTCAGCGGAGGGTACGTTTTCACCGATCTTTATAGAGAGAAGAAGGGAAGGAGAGACAGAGAAACACGGATGTGGGAGAGGAACTTCGATCGGTTGCCTCCCACACATGCCCCGACCAGGAATTGAACCCACAACCTTTCAGTGCATTGGGGTAAAGGGGGGGTGGGGGCCAGTGACGCTTCAACCCACTGACCCACCCGGCCAAGGGTCGAGTCACTTCAAACACATGGACCTGTTGGTTTGGATCACAGGCAACACAGCCTGGGCATGAAACCGTGGGTCACAGGTCGACGGGCACACACGTGCCCAGCACTCCGGGTTCGCAGTCCGTGTCCTCGCCTGTCTACCCGTCCATCCGACCTTGGGGCCACACGTGGCCTTGAAAACAACGCTGGACTCAGCCGGGGCGAAGGGCCGAGGGGAGAAGATGGGCCCTGTGGCCCAAAACCGGCGTGTGGCCTCCTGCTGTGCCGCTGGCTCACGACGACCTCAGGCGTACTGACATTTGCCTGTGCCCTTCAGGGAAACAGGGGGGCTGGGGGGGGGTTCGAGATTTCCATTTATTGGCGCCGACAACTGTGTGGACAACAAAACCGGGGGAGAGGGACTGCACACGGCTGGGCCACGACCCATCCACCCTTGGGGGCGGCCCGTAGGCCAGGACTGGTGTGCCTTGGGGTTTTTTTCCTTTTTCTTTTTTTAAGATTTTATTTAGTTATCTTTAGAGGGGAAGGGAAGGAGGAAGAGAAATATCAATGTGTGGTTGCCTCTCGTGCGTCCCCTGCCGGAAACTGGCCTGCAACCCAGGCATGTGCCCTGACTGGGAATCGAACCGCGATCCTTTGGTTCACAGGCCCGCGCTCAATCCACTGAGCTACACCAGCCAGGGCATTTTTTCTTGAAAACATTTAATTCTGTGAGAAAAAAACAACCTGATTTAAAATAAAATGTCTCAGGACCTCCGGCCAAGATGGAGGCATGGGTAGACACACTGTGCCTCCTCGCACAACCAAAATTAAGGACAACAAAGATTCAGAAACAAGAAAACAACCAGAACTGACAGAAAATTGAACTGTACGGAAGTCTGACAACCACTCATCCAGATCGGTAAGGGGCAGAGTTGCAGCAGGAAGGAGTGGAGATTGGAGGACCTGGGCACACTGGCAGCAGCTGGAAGATCCCAGGTGTGCAGGTGGTGGCTAGCGGACCCCAGGCGTGGGGTGGCAAAGGGCAGACCCAGTGAGGCTGTACAGGGTGGCTGGCTGACCAGGTGGTCCCACATTCACATGCAGATAATTCAAGCAAAAATGGGGAGCAAGACAGATATCACAGCCTAGGGCCCCAGCGCTGGGAAATAAAACCTAAAAACACCGATTGAAAACACTTGTGGGGTGTTGAGGTGCCAGGAGAGACTCCCAGCCTCACAGGAGAGTTCGTTGGAGAGACCCACAGGGTCCTAGAACGTACACAAGCCCACCCACCTGGGAACCAGCACCGGAAGGGCCCAATTTGCTTCTGGAAAGTGGCGGAAGGGACTGGAATACGAGAGCACAGAGCAAGCGCCACTGTTCCCTCTCTGACCCCACCCCCACATACAGCGTCACAACCCAGCGGCTGGGCTGCCCCGCCCTGGTGAACGCCTAAGGCTCCGCCCCTCACTACTAACAGCTGCGACTAGACCCCCCCCCTCCAAAAAAAAGCAACCAAAAATGGCTCAAATGGGAGAACAGATCAAAGCCCCAGAGCCAATTCATCTAAGCGATGAAGAGATAACCAACCTATCACATGCACAGTTCAAAGCCCTGGTGATCAGGATGCTCACAGAATTGGTTGATTTTGCTCACAAATTAGAAGAACAAATGAAGGCTACAATAAGTGAAATGGAGGAAAATGCACAGGGAACCAATAGTGATGGGAGGAAAACTGGGACTCAAATCAGTGGAGTGGACCTGAAGGAAGAAAGAAACAACCAAACAGAAAAGAAGGAAGAAACAAGAATTAAAAAAAAATGAGGAGAGGCTTAGGAACCTCCAGGACATCTTTAAACATCCCAACATCCAAATTATAGGGGTACCAGAAGGGGAAGAAGAAGAGCAACCAGTGGAAAACTTATTTGAACAAATAATAAAGGAGAACTTCCCCAATCTGGCGCAAAGGAAATAGACTTCCAGGAAGTCCAGGAAGCTCAGAGAGTCCCAAAGAAGGTGGACCCAAGGAGGAACACACCAAGGCACATCATCATTACATTAGCCAAGATTAAAATGAAGGAGAGAATTCTAGAAGCAGCAAGAGATAAGGGGATAGTCACCTACAAAGGAGTTCCCATCAGACTGTCAGCTGATTTCTCAAAAGAGACCTTACAGGCAAGAAGGGGCTGGAAAGAAGTATTCCAAGTCATGAAAGGCAAGGACCTACATCCAAGATTGCGCTATCCACCAAACCTGTCATTTAGAATGGAAGGGCAGATAAAGTGCTTCCCAGATAAGGTCAAGTTAAAGGAGTTCATCATCACCAAGCCCTTATTATATGAAATGTTAAAGGGACATAATCTAAGAAAAAGAAGATTAAAATATGAACAGTAAAATGACAGCAAACTCACAGATATTAATAACTGCACCTAAAACAAAAGCAAACTAAGCAAACAAGTAGAACAGGAACAGAACCACAGAAATGGAGATCACATGGAGGGTTAGCAATAGGGGAGAGTAAGGAGGAGAGAGGGGGGACAAGGTACAGAGAATAAGTAGCATAGATGGTGGGTAGAAAATAGACAGGGGGAGGGCAAGAACAGTGTGGGAAATGTAGAAGCTAAAGAACTTATGACACATGGACATGAACTAAAGGGGGAATGTGGGTGGGAGGGGGTGTGCAGGGTGGAGGGGAATGAAGGTGGGAAATGGGACAAGTGTAATAACATAATCAATAAAATATAATGAAAAATAATAAATCTTTAAAAAATAAAATAAAATAAAATAAAAGTGACTCATCTTTTCAAGCAGGTCACCTCGGCTTCTTCCCTCTGCCTTCACTCGAGGGACAAGGGCCGGAGCAGCCAGCCGGGACGAGAAACACCTGCTCCAGAAGTGTCAGCGCTCCCCCTCAGGGCGCAGCTTCTGCTTTTGTTTGGGTGGGATCTTCTCATTCTTATTAGGAGGATTAGACTCCTAATGATAACGGATTAGACTCCGTTCTCAAGCGGCAGAGGGGTCTGGTTTGGCACGATGTCAAAAGAAGCAAAACTTCCCGCCACACAGGCCACCCCAGCGTTTGCCCTCGGGGATGGGCTGCCGGAGGGTGGGAGGGTGCGCAGCCCAGGGTCAGGGCTGCGAGGGCCGGGAGCCCGGGGGCCCAGCCGCATCAGGTCAGATGTCCTCCTCCCTCGGGGCCATCGCCGCAAACTCCACCTCCTGGCCCACCAGCCACCCCAGGGGCTGGAGCTCCGAGTTGAGGAGGGAATGACCGGTTCCCAGAAGCCCATGCCTCCAGGCGGCTCCTCTCCGGCCCGAAAAGCCCCTGCCCTACGCTTCCCAGTGACAGCGACCCTCCCAGAACCAGGGGGCTGGGGGCTCCTTTGTGGGGGGGGGGTAACATTTCATTCTTAAACCAAAAAAGAAAAAATAAACATATGCTACTACTTCACATGATGGATACATATCAATCTCGGATTAAAGATTTGGAATGGGCTGAAAGTCAAAACTGAAAAATGTTTAGAGGAACATAAAGGTGAGTTTTTCTCAGTCGAGCAGTCTTCCTGAGCTCAAAGATAATGCTACC
>PVKU01014145.1:0-24683 GCA_004027475.1 Anoura caudifer
TGTTAAAGGACTATGCCATGGATTAGCAGCTCTGCATGTCCCTGCTCCATGTGTCCCTTCCCCCAACTCACACCTGTGGGGGAAGGGGTGAGGACATCTTATATGTCCCTCTAATCTATCTTTCCTGGACACCGTGAGTTCTGGGCCCATTCCAAATCCCTATTTTGGGGGCCCCCCTCCTGGCTGCACCCTGCAACAACCTGAGGACATATTTATTGCTTTTTTTTTTTTTTGGTAGAGAGAGGAGAGAGAGAGTAAGAGAGAAGTAAACATGGACCATTTGCCTCCCTTACATGCCTCAGCTGGGGGTCAAACTTGCAACCTACATATGTGCCCTGATGGGGAACCAAACCTGCAAACTTTTGGTGTACAGGACGATGCTCCAACCAACTGAGCCACCTGGCCAGGGCCTATTGACAATTTTTAAGAGGAAGTCCTTTCTTTAGTTGCTTTTGAGATGGATTCTAATAAAAACAGAGATGCTAAGAAACAGAACTCGGACCCTCCAGGAACAGAAAGCCTCAGCATGAAGTTCACTGGTGAAGTTCCAATCCCAAATGACATTTCTTCATTGCGTTCACCTGTTCTGACTCACCTGTGTTAAGGTGATTTTCCAAACAGCAAACCACGAGCATATGACAAAAGCTTCTGGAATAAGGCCATGATGCAACATGATGGGAACAGGTTGCACAGGAATCAGGTTTAGGGACCAGATAACTGTTCCACCCTCACCCTAACATGGACCCAATGTAGTAAATTCTGGCTCTTGTCATCAGGGACTCCCTCCAGAAACATGCTGCTCGCTCAGAATGGACCCAGAGGAGAAAACTGGTGAAAGGAACTAACAGAATTAGGTGTGAAATGAGGGAAGGGGTGGAAAAGAAATGAAAATGTTTAATATACCAATACTTTCTAGAATACTGAAATATAATCTTAAATCTCAAGGAAAATATTTAGATTGACTTTATTTCTTGTTCAAATATGCCAGGTACCCCTTGTCCATTCATGCATGCATGCATTCATTCATTCATTCATGCATTCATTCATTCATTCATTCATTCATTCCACACCTATTTGTTGAGTGCCATGAGGTGTCTGGCATTGTGCTAAGCACTAGGGGTGTAGCAGTAAACAAAACAGGCAGTCTTTGCTCTCATGAGATTGCATTACAGTGGGTTCAGGTTGGATCATCCTGGGCAGCCCATTTTGTACGAGTAGGACCCAAATTCCTGATAGCACACAGATCTTCTGATACATTACCCCAATCTGTCTGACACATTACCCCAATCTGACAACTGCAAAATACATGGAAAGGCAGGTGGGTGCTAAAAATAGTTAAAGGGATGCTCTATGTCTGTTTTTTAAAGACTATATATATCCTTAGAGAGAGAGGAAAGAAGGAAGAGAAACATCCACCTGGCCTGCAACCCAGGCATGTGCTCTGACCAGGAATCAAACCGACAACCTTTTGGTTTGCAGGCCAGCACTCAGTCCACTGAGCCACACCAGCCAGGGTGATGCTCTGTTTTTTTTTTGGTATGAATACTAGCCAGGTCAGAATAATTTATGTGGATGCTTGGGACATTCCTATAATTTAGGCAGCACATCATGAAGCATTTTAAAAGGCTGGTTTAAATTAAAAAAAAAATTTTTTTTCCTCATGCCAACACCAGGGTGTCTTGTGCTTAAACACCATAATTTCCACCAACTGGCCCCTGTCACGGCTGTGTTAAACACCACCATAATTTACTCGTTAAAATCAGGAATAATAATGAGTCTGTTTGAGTGGTAACCACAGGCTGGAAGAACTGATTCTGAAAGATGTGTTTAAGGGAACATGAGCCAGGAGGCTAAGTGATGTAACCAAAGACTTTTGGAGGTGAAGTGGAAGGGGCACTGGGAGGGAGCCTGGGCAGGTTAAATGACTTTGGTGTCAGGGTGGGCAAAGGTTTGGAGGGATCTTGTCAGAAACTGAGTGTTTCCGGGTGATTAGAAATCAAAACATCCTCATTTAACAGAGGGGAAAATGAGTCCAGAGAGCTTAAGTGACAAGGCCACAGAGCTTGTACTGGCAGAACTAGGGACAAAACCCAGATCTCCTGATTCTTGGCCAATGCTTCTTTCACTCAGTTGAACTGTGCATTACAATCGCCCCTTGTGTTTCAGATAATCCAACTGGGCCAACCAGTTTCCAGAAAATCTGCTTATTTTAAGAATCTCCACAGTAAGAGAATTAATATAGTATATATTTTCTGCATAGGACAATGGTTAAATAATTCAAAATCTATTTAGTGAAAACTAACAGATTTATCTATCTTTTAATTTTTGACCCCAGGTCAGTGGTTCTCCATCTTGCACCCTAGGAGACATCTGACAATGTCTGGAGCCATTTTTAGTGGTGACAACTGGGGTGAGGATGTTCTTGGCACCTAGTGAGTAGGGGCTGGATATATGCTAAACATAAACTTCTTACTTGGCACAGGACAGCCCCCACCACAAAGAATGATCTGGCCCCCAATACCAGTAACACCCAAGTTGAGACAAGACACCCTGTGCTGGAGGCAGCAATCAAAATGGGAGCTCAGATCGGAAGCTGGTGAGCTGTTTTGACCATGGGGGAAACGCCAAGTGGGTAAATAATTTGTCAGCAAAGGAATTGTTTCAAAAAAGAATTCACTTGGCCAGTGAGGCTCAGTTGGTTGCATCACTGCCCAGTAACCGAAAGGCTGTGCGTTTGATCCCTGGTTAGGGCGAGTATGGGGGCAACCAATTGATGTTTCTCTCTGTCCCTTCCTCTCTCTCTACAAAGCAATGAAAAAATGTCCTTGGGTGAGGATGAAAAAAAAAAATTTCAGAATTTCTTTGGGCTCCTAAATAAAAAAATTTTCCCATCCTGTTTCTACACCCATACATTTCATTGTGTTTCACTCTCTTGTGCTTTGCAGATAGTGTTTTTTACAAATGGAAGGTTTCTGGCCACTCAGCATTGAACAAGTGTACTGTTTTTTTTTTTTTTGTTTGTTTGTTTTTTAAGAGTTTATTTATTTTTAGACAGGGAAAGGAAGGGAGAAAGAGAAAGAGAGAAACATCAGTGTGTGGTTGTCTCCTGGCATGCTCCCTACAGGGGACCTGGCCCACAACTCAGGCATGTGCCCTGACTGGGAATCTAATTGTGGACCCTTTGGTTCGCAGGCCAGCACTCAATCCACTGAGCTATACTAGCCAGGGCTGGTGCTATTGTTTTTAAAAAGATTTTATTTATTTACAGAGAGGGGAAGGGAAGGAGAAAGAGAGGGAGAGAAACATTAATGTGTGGTTGCTGCTCAAGTGCCCTCTACTGGGCACCTGGCCTGCAACCCAGGCATGTGCCCTGAGTGGGAATCAAACCAGCGACACTTTGGTTTGCAGGCCTGTGCCCAATCCACACCAGCCAGAGCATACTGGGGCTATTTTTTAACAGCATTTGCTCACTTCATCTGTCACGCTTTGGTAATTCTTGCAATGTTTCAAACTTTTTCATCAGTATTATATTTGTTATCAGTCAGCAGCCATTAATATTGAGACAATTCCCTATACCAGCAAAAGAGACCCACTGAAGGCTCCGATGATGGTTAGCATATTTTACCAATAAAATATTTTAAAACTAAAGTATGTACATGTTTTGACATAATGCTATTGCATACTTAATAAACTACAGAATAATGTAAACATAACTTTCATGCTCTGGGAAGCCAAAAAATTCGTGTGACTCACTTCATTGCAATAGTTGGGTATGCCCCTAGTCCTGATGATGTTGGACATTCTGGGCTGTTATTTCTTGCCCTCACTTCTCCCCACTCCCAACATTCATTCATTTATTTACTTAATTTTATTCACCGCCTCATTTTCAACATTTAACCACAACCCCCTCACTCTTGCCAGGGCACAAAGGCTCACCCACCCCCAGATTATTCAGTGTGGGTTACCCCAGTGTGGGCACCTTCTTCTCTTCGTCTGCTAGGCATTAGCTGGGCCGCTTGGGCAGATCGCTTCACTTTTCTGGGCTTTAGTTTCCAGCCCTGTAAAATGGGGAGGGTGATAATAACTATCTCTTGGGCTGTAGAGGGGGTCCACTCGCTCGCACCACTCCCATCACGAAGGCCTCCCAAGCGCTCACCACAGAGTCCACACTGCTCCCAGTTTTCTAAATCTTTTCTGGTCTCTAAGGTAGGGGCTGTGAACCCTCATTCTACAAATGGGGAAAGAGGGTGGGAGGGCGTGGAACTTTATCAGTCTCCCAGTTTTGACGGAGGGGGCTGCAAGCTGGGTGTCTTCTCCGAAGCTCCCCAACAAGCGCTCGGCACCAAACGGGCGCTCAGACAAGCTTTATATCCCTCTCGGGCCCCTTTAACCGCGCTTTCCCGCTCGGCAACTCCAAGCAGCCAAGCTAAGTCCTTAAGTGCCTAAGGCAGTAAACTCACCTCCACCACTCCGGACCTGAAGCTGAAGCGCTTGCGTGAGCGCGAGCAGGGGCCTGTGGGAAGCTGGTCCCGAGTGGGAGTTACCGCCCTGAAGCCCGTGGGGTTGCCGGGACAACCGGGACGGGGCGGGAGGAGAACGCGGTTGAATCGGCTTCACTTCTGGGTTAATAGCCTTTCGCCTCAACTCGTGGAAGCTTCTCCGAAGTTGTTCTTTTTTGTCCTTTCGTTCGTTCACTTGTCCACTGGACAGACACTGATTTCTTATCCTCAAGAACTTGTGCTATACTACCACCAGCAGGCGAACCCCGGCTACGACTAGGTGCTGATGAATACCGCTTTAAAGATCTCCAGATGTCAGTCCGATTCACGTTCACGTCATTTTTTCTTTCCTCTTTTGCCTTTGATTTCTCTCTAATTTATTAACAGTGTCTATAATTTATCTGGCGTCTCCAGCCAGACCTTGCTTAGACCAAATTAAGGACTTAAATTTTGCTCAGTGGTGACTAATTCTACCCTACAAAGGAGTTCACAGCATGATTTCTTTAAATAGAAAACTTCCTCAGAGTCCTAAAAACGATTTACTTTATATGGAATTCATTTAGATACAAGATTTCCCCCTCAACTTTCTTTTTGCATTTAGATATAAACCGTTGTGTATGTATGACTGACTCTGCAGGTTGTGACTAGCTGAGGGCATGGGAATGGGGCTGAAATCCAGCGTAGTCTCTGTTCCCCAAGCTGGAGCACAGTGCACCGTGTATCTTGTCTTATCAGAGTGGGTGCCTTTTTTCATTTGCATAAAGTTTCTGTTTGTGCCAGGTACCTTCTTGCTCATCATAGTTTTACAGTAACCAGTTGCTGGGCTTTGGGTTTAATGGAATGCTAACAACAAGCTTTTATAGTGTGTCATGCCATTTATTCATGCCACAGACTTTGTATGGAACCAAGTGTTTGGTTAAAATTAATCATGGTGCAAAGAAGGTCACGGTTGGATATTACTTCTATTTTTGTGCTCCATTAGGTCATCCAAGAATCCAGATTCTTTCCATCTTGTTGCTCTTTCATGGGTTATCCTCAGCTACGGGTAGGATTTGGCTGCCTTCAAATTCAAGTTCCAGCCAGCAGAAAGGGGGAGGAGGAAGGCCAGGACAAGTAGGTTTGTGTTTAAGGAGATGACCTCCAAATTGCCCTCATGTTTGCCTGAATCCCATTGGCTCAAACGTAGTCACATGACCCCACCTGGCTGCCAGCATTCCTGGGAAATGTAATTTCTAGCTGGGGGCCATCTGTCCAAATAAAATTAAGGGGTTGTATTAGGAAAAGGAATAAAGAAATAGTGGATTCTGGGATGGTTAGAGGCTGTAAGCTCCTTTAGGGTAAGAACTAGGTCACTAAATTTTTTGAATAAACACAGCAGTTGGGTAGTATAAACAAAGGGTCACTGCCACAAATCTAATGCCAACAGAAGTTTCCAATCTGGGGTGTGGTGAAAGGAGAATTATATTAAGGTAAAGTTTGAAATGAGGCAAACAGCCTCTGGTAGAAACTAAAAAAAAAAAAGAAAAGCCCTGGCTGCTGTGGCTCAGTGGATTGACCACTTGCCTGTGGACGAAAAGGTTGCTGGTTTGATTCCCAGTCAGGGCACCTGCCTAGGGTGCAGGCCAGGAATCCGGTTGGGACAGCCAGAGGCAACCGGTAGATGTTTCTCTGGCACAGATGTTTCTCTCCCGTTCTTTCTCCTCTCTCTAAAAATAAATAAATAAAATATTAAAAAATCCCTCAAAGTTCTCTGGAGACAAAGAAGAGGCTGTATTTATAGAGAAAGTCCCTCCTTGGTCCCTGATTGGTCCATTTATATGCAAATATAAATCCAAATTTGCACAGTCTGATTGGTCCAAATAGCACTGCTCTAGGGAGAGGTCAGCTTAGTGCACCCTGACTGGTCATTGTGGAGCAGCTCTGATTGGTCAGCAGTGATGCAAATGATATAGCTGTGCAGTTTGATTAGATGGATCAGGTTTCAGTCCATTGGTTGAAATACAATACTAGGCACTCCTTTATAAAGGCTGACTCAGTCAGCAGGAGCATAATGCAGGAAGCTGGAGGTTCAGTGTGTATGTTTTTCTTGAAATACAGTGTGTGTGAGAGGCCTCTTGGCAGTAGCTGCTAGACTCTGGTTATGAAATTGTGCCCAAGAGGATTCCTTCTTGGCAGATACATTCCTTCTTGGGGTCCACAATAGTAAGTGTTTTGTTTTGTTTTTGGTTGATGAAGGGCCGTGTTATATTTCATAAGCAGGACTGCATAGTGGGGAAGCATGAATTCCAATCTTGCCTGTGACACCTACTGATTGTAGGCCCTCAACCAAATTATATCACCACCAGCGTCTGTTTTTCTGAACTGCAAAATGGCTTACATACCCAGTTTTCAGAAAGTGTGGTGAGGATAAATGGAAGAAATATAAGTGAAACTTTTAGCACAGTGCTCAAAACTTGTGGGTTCCCTTCTGACCTTTAGCTATAGTAAAAGCATTTTTTACTTCACGACATGCTCCTAATTCCAGGAAGCTGCACAAAAATATATAGCCAAAGGGAAAAGAAGCAAGAATGTTGAAATGTTAGTGTTTTTTCTTACTGCTAACAGAAAAATACAATGTGGAAACCATAGCTATTATTGAACTGTAGTGAGCAAGAGACTGTTAGTTTTAAAAGAAATAACTTTTAAATGCACTGTTGTCAAAAATTGATATAAACATCAGACAAACCAACTTGAGGGATATTCTACAAAGTGTGTGACCAGTACTCTTAAATGTTAAGGTCATGAAAGAGAAGGAAAAACTGAGAAACTGCCACATATTGGAGGAGACTAAAGAGATATAATGATCAAATACAGTGAGGGTTCTTGAACCAGAAAAAGGATTGTTATTGGAAAAAGTGTTGGCATTTTAAAAAGTCTATCATTCAATTAATAGTATCGTATCAACGTGAATTTCTTGGTTTTGACAAATGTGGCACGGTTAAAGAAGATGCTAACATAAGGGAAGCTGGGTGTAGAGTATATGGGAGCCCTGGGTACCATCTCTGTTAACTCTTCTGAAAATCTGAAGTTTTATCAAAATAAAAAGTTTTTAGGACTTCTGGCCAAGATGGAGGCATAGGTAGATACATTTTGCCTCCTTGTACAACCAAAAGAAGGACAACAAATTTAAAAACAAAAATAACCAGAACTCCCAGAAAATGGAGCTATATGGAAGTCCAACAACCAAGAAGTTAAAAAAGAAACACTCATTCAGATTGGCAGGAGGGGCAGAGATGGGCAGCTGGGACAGAGAGGATGAGTGGTAAGGTGGCGGCTGGAGTTCCTGGTGGGTGGGCAAGGCAGCAGGGAGACTGGGTAGTCCCACATTTGTGTGTGGATAAACTGGGAGGAACAACTGAGGAGCAAGACAGATCGAATGACACAGGGTTCCAGCTTGGGGAAATAAAGCCTCAAAACCTCTGGCTATAAAAATTTGTAGGGGTTGTGGTGGTGGGAGAAACTCCTAGTCTCACAGAAGAGTTTATCAAAGAGAACCACAGGGTCCTAGAATGTACACAAACCCACCCACCTGATAATTAGCACCAGAAGGACCCAATTTGCTTGTGGGTAGTAGGGGAAGTGATTGCAAGATGGCTGAGAGCCAAGTAAGTGGCATTGTTCCCTCTTGGACCCCTCCCCCACATACAGCGCCACAATGAAGCACTGTGGGTTGCTCTGCCCTGGTGAACGCCTAAGGCTCTGCCCCTTATAACAGGCACACAGAGACAAAAAAAAAGTATGGCCCAAAATGAAAGAATAGATCAAAGCTCCAAAAAAATAGAGCTAAGCAATGAAGAGATAGCTAACCTATCAGATGCAGACTTCAAAACACTGGTAATCAGGATGCTCACAAAAATGGTTGAGTATGGTCACAAAATAGAGGAAAAAATGAAGGCTATGCAAAGTGAAATAAAGGAAAATGTACAAGAAACCAACAGTGACCAGAAGAAACCTGGGACTCAAATCAACGGTTTGGAGCGGAAGGGAGAAATAAACATTCAACCAGAACATAATGAAGAAAAAAAAATTCAAAAAATGAGAGGCTTAGGAACCTCTGGGACAACTTTAAACGTTACAACATCCGAATCATAGTGGTGCCGGAAGGAGAAGAAGAAGAGCAAGAAATTGAAAACTTACTTGAAAAAATAATGAAGGAGAACTTCCCTAGTCTGGCAAAAGCAATGGACTTCCAGGAAGTCCAGGAAACTCAGAGAGTCCCAAAGAAGTTGGATCCAAGGAAGCACACACCAAAGCACTTCATAATTACATTACCCAAGATTAAAGATAGGGAGAGAATCTTAAAAGCAGCAAGAGAAAAGGAGACAGTCACCTACAAAGGAGTTCCTATCATACTGTCAGCTGATTTCTCAAAAGAAACCTTGCAGGCAGGAAAGGGCTGGAAAGAAGTATTCCAAGTCATGAAAGGCAAGGACCTACGTCCAAGATTACTCTACCCAGCAGAGCTATCATTTAGAATGGGAGGGCAGACAAAATGCTTCCCAGATAAGGTCAAGTTAAAGGAGTTCATCATCACCAAGCCCTTGTTATATGAAATGTTAAAGGGACTTATCTAAGAAAAAGAAGAAGATTGAAAATACAAACAGTAAAATGGCAACAAACAACTATCAATGACTGAACCTAAAAAAAAAAACAAACAACAAAATAAGCAAACAACCAGGAGAACAGAATCACAGAAATAGGGATCACATGGAGGCTTATCAGTGGGAGGGGGAGGGGGGAGAATGGGGAAAATGTACAGGGAATAAGCAGCATAAATGGTAGGTACAAAATAGAGAGGGGGAGGTTAAGAATAGTAGGAAATGGAGAAGCCAAAGAACTTATATGTACAACCCATGGACATGAAGCAGGGGTGAATACTGGTGGGAGGGGTTGCACTGCAGAGTGGAATGAAGGGGAGAAAAAAATGGGACAACTGTAATCACATAATCAATAAAATATATTTTAAAAAGTTTTTAAAAAGTGATACACAAGTTTGAATTTATTTATTGTTTTTTGGTAGCAAAGATGGCAATTGTCTTCCAAAATATGTTCTCTTTTGCTCTCATAGCAATAAGTGCTGTTGCTGCTTACCTGGCAGCCCAATTAGAGGTCACCTTTTCCAGCCTCCACTGCATAGGGCACCATCTTTCTAATGGAAATGAGCAGTGGTGAGGTGTGGCATTTCTGGATGTGGGTCTTAAAGATCCAGGTATATATATGCTCCTCTATGCTGTCTTCCCCCTCCTGGTGTTGGAACATGGATATCCGTCTCACCCAGCATCAACACTGCAGGTGGGAGCAATGACTGAGGTGATGGCTATTATGGGTTGCATTGAGTCCTCTAAAAAGATATGTTGAAGTTCTAACCACTGTAACTGCGAATGTGACTGTAGTATTGTGATACACAGATGCTCCTCAGCTTATGAAGAGGTTCTGTCCTGATATTCCTGTTATAAGTTGAAAATATGTCAAGTCAAAAATACATTTAATACACCTAACTTACCAAGCTCATAGCTCAGCCTAGCCTACCTTAAATGTGCTCAGAACACTTACCTTAGCCTACAATTGCGCACAATCATCTAACACAATGCCTATTTTATAATAAAGTGTTGAATATCTCATTCAATTTATTATGTGTATTGCTTTTTCACCATTGTAAAGTCAAAAAGTCCTAGGTTGAACCATCACAAGTTGGGGACAGCCAACTTATACATAATAAAATACACACACACACATATTTGTTTTGTTTTGTTTTGTTTTGTTCTGTTTTGTTTTGTTTAGTCCCCAGTTCCTGGCGCAAATCTCCAAAAATGCTAGTAATTTCCTGAGTGATAGGGATGATAGGTACATCTTTTGTTATAATATTTGGACTTAGTCCCAGGTTCCTGACACAAGAACTTCTGAAATCCTTGGAATCTCCAGAATGACAAGAGTGTCTTTGGTATGCTAATGAATGACCTGCGGCAGGGGCCCCTAGGTAGCTTCTGCAGGGGAGCTGGATGCCAGAAAGATCCAGACTAATCAGAGGGTTGGAACATTCAGCCCCACTCTCCTAACATTTGGGGAGTGGAGAGGGGCTGAAGATTGAGTCAATCACCAACGATTGGCTAATGATTTAATCAATCATGCCTACTTAATGTAACCTCCATCACAACCCCTACGAGGGGTATCCAACCTTTTGGCATCTCTTGGGCCACACTGGAAGAATAAGAGTTGTCTTGGGCCACACATTAAATACACAGACACTAACAAAAACAGATGAGCAAAAAAAAACCCCCTGTTTTAAGTAAATTTATGATTTTGTGTTGGGCTGCATTTATAACCATCCTGGGCCGCATGTGGCCCTTGGGCCCTGGGTCGGACAACCCACTGTGGGACTCAGAGAACTTCTGAGTTGGTGAATGCACCATGGCCAGGAAGGTGATGCACCCCAACTCTATGGGACAGAAGGTCCTGCACTTGGGACCCTTCCAGACTTTTCCTTATGTACCTCTTCATCTGGCTGTTCATTTGTATAGTTTATACTATCCTTTATAATAAACCTGTAACAGTAACTAAGTTATCTCCCCTGAGTTATGTGAGCCGACCTAGCAAATTACTGAACCTGGGGAGGGGATCTCGGGGTCTGACTGGGGCTGTGGGTATTTAGCATCAGCGTTGGGTTGAATCATTGGATACCCAGGTGGTGTCTGGAAAGTTAGAAAACTGGTTTGTAGGTGTGAAAACACACACACATTTGGTGTCAAAAGTGTTGTGAGTGAAAACATTTTAGTAATGACCTAATTTGGAAAGGGTTTTTGCAGGTACCATCAAATTAAGATAAGTTCATTAAGGGCAGGTGGTGGGGGTGGTGCTAATCCAATCTGACTGGTGATCTTAAAGATACTAGAGAGCAGGGGTGTCAAACTCATTTTCACCAGGGGCCACATCAGCATCGAGGTTGCCTTCGAAGGGCTGAATGTAGAGCTCCTTGCCCCTAGTTAAGGAGTAGTTACATTTATAGAGTCCTAAAATTACATTTGGCCCTTTGAAGGCAACTGCAAAGCTGATGTGGCCCCCGGTGAAAATGAGTCTGACACCCCTGCTATATAGAGAGGCAGATGCAAGATAGCCACGTGAAGATTGAAGTGATGCGGCCATAGCCAAGGGATGCCTAGGCCACCAGAAGCTGGAAGAGGCAGGAAGAGTCCTCTCTCAGAGCTTCAGAGGGAGCACAGCCCTGCTGGTACCTTGATTTCAGATTCTTGGCAACCAGAACTGTCAGAGAATAAACACTTGCTGTTTTAGTTTCTTTGTGGCACCTTGTTACAGCAGCCCTATGAAACTGATACAATAGCACAGCAAGAAAACAGAAATTTCCTTTGAGTCCCAAATGATTGAACAGAAAGGAGCTGCCATGTGCACCTGGACCACTTACCTGAGGGCGTAACCTAAGACAGGTTCATACTTCTACCTGCCTTGAACTGTATACATTTCTGGGTGTCTATTATAGCAACTTAGTTTTTCTTACCTTGTTAATGGGCTTTACAAGATTCAACGTTGAAGTTTCTTTCTCCCAGAAGCTGACCTTTCACTTTCCTTCTTCTCCCCCCACTTTTTTTTTTTTTTTTGCCCATTCCATCTGCTTTAGAAGGATAACTTTCTTTTGTCTTGGAATATCCCTTGTTTACTGCTGTTGCTTTGTGATCGATAGCTTCTGAATGTTGCTTTTGAGGAAGAATTGTAAAAGCTGCCAGAGATGTAAGTGACAAATTTGGCATCCTGTAACACCAACCAGACTACCAGTTTTTAGGGGGGAAGGTTTTGGAGAAAACAGTATGAGTCAACCTTCATTATTTGTAAGTATAAAATTAGAAGAGTTTCAAGCTGTCATTATTCTCTGCCCTAAGCACGTTATTCAAATACATTGGCTGGAGAATGTTGTTTGGTTTGTATTAGGGAATTATGGGGACATAAATCTGGGTCTCAATTAGTGAAATTTAAATGAAGCATCTTTTTTAAAAAAGATTTTTACTTTTATTTTTAGAGAAAGGGGAAGGGAGGGAGAAAGAGGAGAGAAACATTAACTGGCTGTCTCTTGCACACCCGCAATGGGGGACCTGCCCCACAACCCAGGCATGTGCCCTGACTGGGAATAGAACTTGAGACTTTTTGGTTCATGGGTTAATGCCCGACCCACTGAGCCATACTAGTCAGGGCTCAATTAATGAAATTTACAGTGGAAAATTCTTTAACTCTTAGAGGAGGTATAGTGTAGTCATCAAGAGGGAAACTTCAGCACAGGACTGTCTGGTTGGAGACTTCTCTCCATTATTTCTCATTGGGAGAGCTCCTCAACTTCTCACCTCATTTTTCTCACCTTAGTTTGGGTCCCCTTGAGACAAGGACTTGGGGTCAGGTTGTTCATTTGGGAAGTGTCAAAGAAAAATTGTACCAGACAACATTAAACAGAGAAGGAAGACTATTGCAATGGGGAAGAGAGGTAGAACTCAATTCCAAGACACCAAGGGCAGCTGGGACTCATAGCCAATGGGTGGGTTGGGAACCAGTGGGTGGCACTTCCTGAGGGGAACTTGGTTAGATGTCATGGGTTGGGGTGGGGGAGGGGACTTCTTGCTAAACTGGGCTCAGCACACCAAGGATGAGGCCTAATCAGGAAGAGGGCTCAGAGAAGAAGCCCTGTGAAGTTTATTCAAGGAGGGAGCGTCCTTGTCAGAGGTGACTTTAGGGAGCAGGAGTGAGGGACCTGGGAGAGTGTGGTTGAGAAGGAGGAAGAGCCAAGAGAAGGCGTGTTATTGGGGCCACAGGGTAAACTTTCTCCCAACAGTGTCTGTTTGAAAGATGGAAGCAGGGACATTTATCCATTGGATCACATTCTCCATTGGTTGAGGGTTGAAACGTGGAACGTTTCTTTGAAAACTTTTTATTCTGAAATAATGTTAGACTTACAGGACAGTTGCAAGGATAGTACAGACAGTCCTCATTACCCTTAACCCAGCTTCTCCAAATGTTAACATCCTTCATGACCAAGATTTGCCCCAACTAAGGATCCACATTAGGCCTTCTTAGGAGTCCAGCAGGGTTTCCTTGGTTTAGCCCAGGAACCTCTCCAGGACAACGCCTCCCACCGAGTTGCGGAGCCTCCTTAGTCTCCTGAGATCTGGGGCACTTCCCCAGTCTTTACTTGTCTTTTGTGATGTTAACATTTGTGAAGTGTGCTGTACAGGTACTTTGTAGAATGTTTTCTCACAATTAGATTGAGATTATGAATTTTTTTTACAACTTCTTGTAGAAATATGACTATAGTTCTCTACCTGGAAAATCAGTTTTAAAAAAATTGTGGTAAAATAGACACAATATCGGAGGTGCCATCTTACCCATTTTTAAGTGTACAGTTCAGTGGCACTGAGGACATTCACACTGCTGTGTAGCCTTTACTACCATCCATCTCTAGACCGCTTTTCAGCTTTCTAAACTGGAACTCTGTCCCCACTGAAAACTAACTCCCCATTCCCCTCTTCCACCAGCCTCTGGTAGCCATCACCTACTTTTTTGTCTCCATAATTTGACTGTTCTAGGTATGAGATTATGCATTTCTGGCAAGAATTCATAGAAGTGACATTGTGTCCTTGTTCAGGCTGCAACAACAAAAATACCATAACCTGGATGGCTCAAACAACAAACATGTACTTAGTTCTGGAGGCTGGAAGTCCAAGATCAAGGTGTGGGCAGATTCGGAATCCAGTGAATGTGTGCTTCCTCATTCATAGATGCTGTCTCCTTGCTGTGCCCTCACACAGCAGAGGGGCCAGGGAGCTCTCTGGGGGTTCCATTCATGTGGGTTCCACCTATTGTCTGAATCACCTCTCAAAGACCCCACCTCCAAATACCATCACATTAGGCATTAGGTTTCAACATATGAATATTGGGTGCGGTCATAAACATTCAGTTTACTGCATCCTTTTGAGTATATCCTATTAGGGACCACATGATGTGATATGTCAGCATTAACTGTGACCAATGGCATACCGGGGTCTTTAACTTCATACTTTTTCTCCAACCTGCAGGGCTGGAGGAGGCTGGAAAAAGTAGAAAGATGTATGGATGCAGCCTTGAGATGGGATACTGTCAGCAAGAGGTGACTGAGAGCTTGCAGCAGCTGTTCACTGATGCTGAAAGCAGAGGACTGAGGGGAGGGGGTGAGGGACTCCAGAGGGTCTTCTGCAGAGATGATGATAAAACAGCCCATCAGCTCCAGGGGTGTGGTCAGAATGAAATAGGTTAATGTGGTGCTTGGCTCCTAGCAAGTGCTCCGTGGATGTAGCCACTGCTGCAAGATTTCAGTATCAGGATGCATTGGACCAAGATGATCAAATTGCGATCCCACAAGCTCGCCGGGGGCAGCACCTTAGTCTCTTGGCATTTCCCAAGGCTAATGAAGCTAACCAGTCCATATAGCTCAGAGACCAGAAGTTTTGTGCACTTCAAGAAGTATTTCAGAAATGATGGTACTAACAAAAATAAAATGACCGAAGCTCAAGGACTTGGTACATCCAGATTCTGCTTCTGCCTCATAGTTTAAACAGTCTGTTCTCTACGCAGCAGCCAGAGGGAGCCTTTGTTTTCCTTTTCAGTGAAGTTTTCCAGTTTGTGTATCACTTTATTTTTGCTTTTAAAAATCGAAACTAAGTTCACAAAACATAAAACTAACCATTTAAAAATGGTCAGTTCAGTGCTATTTAGTGCATCCTCAGTGCTGCACAATCATCACCTCTACTTACTTCCAGAACGTTTCTGTCGCCCTAAAAGAGCACCCTGCCCTTGGGAACAGCCAGCACTCTCATAGCGTGGCGGCTGCGTGGAAGGTGTGTATGTGTTGTGTGTGGGGGAGCTGCACCCTTGTGTCACTCAACTTTGCTTTTCTCCCTTTCTCTTTTAGGTTTTGAGCTGAGTAAACAATAAATCCCTCATTGTTTTGTTCATGCACAATCATCTATTTTTGTCAGGCATAAGACCAGATGGTGAAGACACAGGAATGGAAAAACTTGTCCTTGCCTTCGATGTAGTTACACCTGATAGAGGAGACAGATGAAGAAATTCAAGGTGGTGCATATAAGAATCCTCAGAGATTGGCAAACTATGGCCCCCGCCTGTGTTTGTAAATTGTTTTTATTAGAACACAGCCATACCCATTTGTTTAGTATTGACTATGGTTAATTTCATGCTACAGCTGACAGAGTTGAGTCATTGCAACAGAGATTATCTGGACTGAAAAGCTGGAAATATTTACTACCTGACCCTTTAAGGAAAAAGGCTTGCCAACCTTTGGTATAGATAGTTATGACATATTTAAAGTGGACAGAGAGCTCTGGAAACTGAGGAGGGGCAGTTAACAGCTGGGGGTGGGGAAGTTGCAGGACTAGGCAAGGCTTGCTGGTGCTAAAACTTAGGTCTGCATGTGCAGAAATCTTAAGCGTTTGGCTCAGTGAATTTTTGTACATGTGTACATCCATGTAACCAATACCAGGATCGAGTCATAGACTATCTCCAGCCCTCCAGAGGCTCCTCAAACCATTCGTGTACATGGTGCTGTGCTGCAAATCACATGCTTCATGCAGCTTGTCACTAGCAGGCTGGGCTGCATCCTCCCAGCTTGCTAGCCTTGCTGCTGCCTGGAGTTCCATCGGCAGATGCATGTGTGAGTGTGTCTGAAAGACTCCATCGTGAGGCTCTCGCCTTTTGGAGGTAGAGCTGCACAGCCACAGGAGGGCACAGGAGATCTGCCAACACGTCCGGAGTTCTTTTCCTCCTAATTTGCTCCGTGAGTGTGAATGTATTCACAAACCCTATCTGGATGTTGGCTATTGAATTTGTTTTATAAAACATTTAGCTGGGAATAAGCTCAGATAAAAAAAAAGCCACAAACATGGCACAGGCATCCACTCCTAGGTATCTAGCCTAAAGAATTGGAAAAGGGTATTTTGGAAACAAAAACTTGTACACAAATGTTTATCGCAGCAATGCTCACAACTGCCAAAAGGTGAAAACAAGCCAAATGTCATTAACGGGTGAATAGGTGAGGAAAATGAGGTCCACTCACACAGCGGAATATTATTTACCATAAGCAGAAATGAAGCGCATGCTGCAACATGGATGAACCTTGAAAACATTACGTTTGGTGAAAGAAGTCAGACACAAAAGGTTATATCCTGTGTGATTCCACTCACGTGAAAGGTCCAGAACAGGGAAATACATAGAGAGAGAAAGCAGATTAATGGTTGCTAGGGCTGGGGGAGGAGGAAATGGAGAGTGGGTCAGCCACACTGAACTCTGTGCCACTTTTCAGGTCTGTGAGCCGCTGCACAACCTTCTCATCAGTCTTGACTTCCTGTTACCTGACTTCCTGTTAACCATCTAGGTAATCTCTTTCACACTCAATATTCGGTTCAAGCATCTTTCCTTTCTAGAAATTTTTTCTTATTTTCTGATTTAGGTAACTTCACCTCTGTGAATTAATATCACTTACCACAATGTTGTAATTATGAGGGGGACCCAAAAAATACCAGAATGATCTTTTGGAGGGTGGGCCCCTTGTAGTACAGACTTCCCCCACTAGGTGAGTGTTCTAGGAACCCATCTGTGTCAGTGTACCAAGCTGGCATTGTTGTGAGAGGCTGCATCTGGCTTCAGTGATTTTTTTGAAAGACTCTTTCAACGTGTTTGCCCATTTCATGATGGATGATTTATGAGCGCACCTGCCTACATTGTGTTGAGTGTTCAGCAGTTTTTGACCAAAAAAGGCATGACACCAGTGCCCCATCCTCCCTATTCACCCTAACTCACCTCAAGTGCCTTTTTCTGTTGTTTCTCTGGATGAAAAAAGTCCTCAAAGGGAAATGTTTTGCTGATGCAGAAGAGATGAAACAAAACATGGCAGAAGCACTAAAAGGCATCAAAATTGATGAGTTCAAAAACTGTTCTGAGCAGTGGAACAATGTGTCGACAGGTGTATTGCATCAAATTGAGAGTACTTTGAAGGTGACTAAAGTTTAAACATGTAAGAATAAATACACAATTTTTGTAAATAAATTCCATGTTTTTTGGGTCACCCTTGTATCAACTTGCTCCCCTAAGGAGCAGTATGCACACTGGCTAAGAACTTATAGACTCTGGAGCCAGTCTGTCTGAATTCTGGCTTTGCTCAGAATCAGCTATTTTCACAACTTCTGTGACTGTTTAGATGGGGAGGTAAAAGGGGTAAATGATAGTATCTATCTTCCATCTAGCGACCTTATACGTTCAATGAATTTTTATATATGTATGAACTGTGTGTGGCACACAATGAATACAATGTAAATGCTAGTCGTTGTAGCAGTCAGCTCTTGCTGTATAAGAAACCCCAAACTTGATGTCTGAAATAATATTTTATATATTTTTTCTTTTGAAATGTAGGCATTCAAAGCTACACACTTCCAGGTAGTCATATTTTCAGCTGCATCCCACTGCTTTTTTACATGCTGTATTTTCATTATCATTCAGTTGAAAATATCTTCTATTTTCCACTGTGATTTTTTTCTCTGATGTATAGGCTATTCAGAGATATGTGGCTAAACTTCTGAACAACTGGGAATTTTGTAGTCATCTTTTTATTGTTGAGTTCTAGTTGCATTCTATTGTGGTCATACTCTGATGACTACAGTCTTTCAAAATGTGCTGAGACTTGCTTTACAGCAAGGCATTTGGGCTGTTTTGGTGAATGATCCAAATAACAATTATTTATCTTCTTCCACATGTCCAAGGTTTGGCTGGGACTTGGCTGATACAGGTGGGGATCAGCTGGGCAGCCTTGACTCATGCTCAAGCTTATCCCTGCAGGTCTACTCTGCATGTTTATCCTGGGGCCTTGGCCACAGGAGAAGCTGTTCTGGGGGAAGCTGTCCTCCTGGTGAGATGGAGGTAACAGGGCAAATGGAAACATGTGAGGTCTCTTGAGCTCTGGGCTTGTAAATGGTACAGTGATTCTTCTACTACCTTGTATTGGCCAAAGCACGTCGAATAACCCGAATGTCAAGGTGTAGTAACCATGTCTTTTATTTTCTGTGTTCTGATGCTTTGACATCTGGGGCTTTGCTGACTCTGGAGGGACTGCCCCTTCCAGGGTTAGACAGTTCCTAGAGATAGCAAACAACTGGCTCAAGAGTCCACCTTTCATATTCAAAACACCTGATCCAGAGCTTACACTCCAACCACCCCCTATATTGGGCTCTCACAGTCTGGGCCCCTGTCATGGGCCCGAATTGCCCCAGGGCCAGGTATCAAACAGCCAGTGGCAGCCCGTCTATTCCAGATCCCACTGAAATTATTTGAATTAGCCAACCCTAAGCCTGTTTGCCCTGCCTCGCCTGCTTCTTCTCGAGGAAACTACAATAACGTCTGCTGCCCACACTTTCCCCTCCCTCTGCCTCCTGGCTGATCCTGGTGCTTTCCCATGTGTCCCTATGTGGCTTGGTGTGTCCGTCTCCTCTTGGAAACTGAGTAATAAACTGTGTTTTCAGTGGAAACCATCTTCTGATCTGTTGGTCATACTCTATGTCTATCAACACACTGTACTCAAAAACACCAAGGGTGTGAACTCTGCCTCTAGAGAGTGGCAGCGAAGTCTCATGACAGGGTGGGGGCTGGGGGAGGGGTGAAGAAGTAGGACCAAAGATTTCCTCATTGGACTATAAGCTTCCAAAGGTGGGAACTAGGGGAATCCACTGTGTTTTCCAAAGCGTTCTGGCAGCTGGAACATAAGCACTCAGTGAATGTATACCAAGCAAATCATTTACAAATCAGAAGCCCAACTGTTCTGGCACCCTGATAGACTCTGATGAAGTGGTGTTGCCTCCCACACAGCTGAGAGAGTGTCCTGGTTTCATAGCTGAACATTTTGACCTAGATTTGGAAAGACATAAAAAGGGTATGTTTTTTGTGCATAGCTTGTGCTTCCTCTCTTATTTTCTCAAAATGTCCACTTGACATTCAGTCATTCCAGGATGTCACTGTCCCCACTCTTCATTTGCTTGATGTGCTGTGAAAAGGCATTTGGAACAGCTCTATTTTGGGATTTTGGCAGGATCTTCTTGCCACCCATCAACTCCCCTCCCTCCCAGCTCCATCCATTCCCGGGAGGGCAGAAAAGTTTCTACTTGTTGTAGGTGTTGACTGGGTCCCCTAGTTAGTCTTGCAGACGCCTCTGCCTCGACAGCCTTGTTTTACTTCAATTCGTTTTCTCACCAGCTTCAAAATAGTCTAAGAACCCACATTCCAAGATTTCCATATAGCCTAAGGTCCCTGGCTCCAAACTGGGTCTACACAAATCCAGAAGGAAGAACACAGTTCTCTGATTTGTGCCCTGAGAGGCTGTTGGACAAATGCTTGTTAGTGGGGATGGAAAACATAGAGCATTTTTGGCTCCTGCGTAGTGATCGCCAAATACCTTCTGGGTGCCTCTAATTTTCTTCCCTTGTTTCCTTTGTCAGGCTCTAAATAGGGGCACAGTTTGATGCCCACACCTGAAATAAACAAAATTTGGGCAACAAATGGGGTGGCTTCTTTTTTCAACATTTTATTTTGAAAATGTTCTAACCTATAGGAAAATTGCAAGACTTTTCCACTCACAAACCGTTCGTGGAGACTCCCCAGTTGTTGATATTTCCATGGTGGTTTCATCTCTGTCTGTCTGTATTTTTGTCTCTCTCTGCCTCTGTGTCTCTCTCTCCATATCTATAAATGTAAATACTATATACACACATCTATTATATTGCCATTTTTTCCTGAGCCTTTTGAGAGATAGTTGCAGATATCTTGACCATTTGCTCCCAAGTACTTAATGTGCATCCCTCAAGGGCAAGGACGTTGTCTTACGTAACTACAGTATTATCAACTTCAAGAAATGTAAGGTTGATGGAACTCTATTATCTAATATATAGCCCATATTCAAATTTTGCCAAGTGACTAGGTGATTTAAAAAAATTATAAAACATTGTTTTCAATTTCTATAAAGGTTGCAGAAATACCAATACACAGAGCACAAACTCCCTTTACATATGTTCCTCAGCGGCCAGCATCTCTGAGC
Organism: Anoura caudifer; assembly: GCA_004027475.1. Taxonomy (NCBI): domain Eukaryota; kingdom Metazoa; phylum Chordata; class Mammalia; order Chiroptera; family Phyllostomidae; genus Anoura; species Anoura caudifer. The sequence goes on from PVKU01014145.1 coordinate 20,659, forward strand.
TGTCTGAGAGTGTTGCAGACACAGTGCCTGTCAGCCCTGAACACTTCTGAGTGTGTCACTCAACCCAAGAACCCACGCGCAACTGTCCAAATCAGGGGAGCAAGTTTGCTCCATATGACCATCTGACACCCGAAAGCCATGGACATTTCACCAGTGGCCTCAAAGGTGTCCTTTAGGACAAAAGGGTCCAGTTCAGAGTCATGCAGTGCGTTTGGTCACGGACTCCCTTCAGTCTCTTTAGGCATGGGATGGTATTTTCTCGGTTTGGGTTTGTCTGTTTCTTCCTGATTTGTGCCCTTTTGGCCAGAATATCATGGGAGTGGCGCTGTGCATGTCTCTGGGCACAGCTGGGGGACTTTTTGGTGATAGTGTGCATAAAAATTCTGTTGGGAATGGGTAAAAAGAGAAAATGGTGCTAATTTAACTATGAGCCCAAAGAGCCCTCTCTGGGAGCTTAGCAGGATGTGGGTTCGGTAGTTCTTGAAGAATGTGTTGCCCAGTGGCTCTCGTCCTGGGGCAGTCTTTCCCCCTGGGCACGTCTGGCAGTCTGGGGATATGTGTGGTGGGTGTGGGTGGCGTGGGGCCGTGTCACTACCAGCAGGCGCGGGTGGAGGCCAGGGACACTGCGGACGGTCCCCACCGCACAGAACGATCTGCATCCGGCTGTGCCGAGGCTGGGTCCGTCTGGTCTCTGCTGATATAAACTCCCAGAGCTCTCATGCCCCCAGAAAGGCCCAGCGGTGAGTACTATTCCATGACGTTCAGGTTCAGTGAAAACACAGAAGGTTGGGGCACAGGGACCCTATGGTCTGCAGATGGAGAACATTCTAGAAGACTGAGAACGCGATTTGAACTCAAATAGGATACAATTGAGAGGGAGAAGGAAATAAAAACCTCTTTTAAAAAAGTCAACGTTGAGATATTCCAAAAGTAGATATCCTAAAATTTCCATAAGTAAGATATTCCAAAGCAAGTCTTTTATTCATTTGCTTTTTCACCCATTCCTTTAACTAATATTTATGACCTACTCTGGGCCTGGTGCTTGAGCTATAGCAGTGAATAAACAAAGCTCCTACCCTCATGGGGCTTCAACTGGAGTGAGGGGAGATGGAGAGTAAGTGCAAAACATAAATATAAGTGTGTTAAAAGGTGGTAAGTGCTATGGAAAAAAGTCTATAAAACAGGATAAGGGGATTGGAAGTGCTGGGGAGTGGAATGCAGTTTCAAATAGGATGTTCAGGGCTGGGCTTCACTGAAGATGTGAAAACTGAGCCAACGACACAGGTGAAGGAGGCAGCTGGGTGGAAGAACTTTCTAAGCAGTGAAAACAGCAAGCGCAAAAGCCCTGAAGCAGGATGAGGGCAGGGAGGAGACGGGGTGGATTGTGCAGGGCCTTCTGGGCCATGGGAAGGACTTTGGCTTTTACTGCAAGTGACATTGGAGCTGTGGAAAGTGCTGAGCAGGGGAAGGATATGACCTGACTCAAGTGTTCAGTGGTGTCCTCTGGCTGCTGTGGGGGCAACAGACTGGTGTGTGTGTGTGTGGGGGGCACAGAGGGCAGGAGCACAGAGGGCAGAGACTTGGGCAGAATCAACTGCACTGGTCCAGGTGGGAGATGATGGAGGCTTAGACCAGGTGTTAGCAATTTGTTTGTGCCATTTTAGATCACCACTTGCCACAATTTGCCTTTTAGTATAATAGCTGCATTATTATGCATGGCAAATTTACTGGAATGGTTTGGGCAAATAAAATCATTTATCACAGAGAAAATCAGCTGGTTAAAGTAAAGTATAATGTTACTATATTTAATATATGCCCACCTGTAGGACTGTGTCTGAACTGTTATAATTATTTTGCTCTTGCAAAAGTTTCCCTCCTTATCCTGCCCCAGGCATTTAGGCAGTTACATGAAATTCTGCCTGCCAACCTTTCATGCTCTAATTTGATGAACATGACCTTTCAAACTGAGGACACAACACAGCACAGAGAGGAGAGGAGAAACTGGAAGTACGTTAGAATATGATTGGTTATGTGCACAGAGAACCCTGTACTGAGGACAGACCAAACATAAGCAAACAGTTAATTTCAGTGAGTCTGTTGGCAGGAGGAGACACGGGGGGGGGGGGGGGTTGCCAAAAGCTCTGCTGAGTCTAAATTCAGGGCAGCAAGCACCCCAGGAGTGGGGAAGTTTTACATTCTTTGCTCCCATTCTCACTATAACCTCTTTGTGATCTTCAGACTTTGTTACATGGAGGGGAATTTTATTTCCAAATTTCCTCTCTGTTTCCTTGTCCCAAATTATCCAGACTGAAGTTAAAACAGGTAAAAAAAAATTTTTTTTTGATGAGAGAATGGATTGTAGAGATCCCTTGATCCAGCTTTCCAAATAAGGAAACTGAGGCCCAGGCTGGGGAAGTGACTTACTGCTTCATTCTCAGGAGAGGCTCTTAGCTATCCTATATCCCTTTAAAGAGACCACTTGACGTTCACTGTGTAGTAAATGATTCTTCCTCTTTCATGAAAGCAAATGGGATCAGCAAACTGCCGCCTATGGGTCTTAGGTAGTTCTTCACTAACTTCTTTTGAGTTCCTCTCGGAAAATGAATTCCTCGCAAACTGTACCTGAGGAAAAGGGACATGTAATGACAACAAGATTTTCCTGAGAATTCTATCCTAGTCCAGAAATTATGCTTGATAGTCAGTGTAAGTCTCTGTTCAGTGGCAATGACAAACAGACTGGAAACTTCAGTGGCTCCACCCAGCACAGTTTCCTGTAAAGCTGTTAGCAGGGCTAACCTCCAAGCAGGGACTCAGAGAGCCAGCCTTCCTCCAGGTTGCACCAGCATCAGCACTCACAGGGTTTCCAAAGCCACCTGCAGAGGGAAGGAGAAGACCTTATGGGGTGCACCAGGTCTTAACTGCCTTTGCCAACTCGTGATAATCCATTGGCTACACACGGGTCTGTTGCACCTGCAAGGAAGTCTGGGAAATGTAGGAGAGCATATGGGTGAGCACTGAGCGCTAACTATTCTTTCTATGAGAGAAGAGACTTGCCAATTGTGTTTGGATATCACCAGGTAATAAAAGGGGTCTGAACACTTTCCCATTTTTAAAAGTAGCATCTGGACATGGCACTGCTCTTGATACATAGTGAGTAAATTCTGAATCTCTCCCAAGGCCAATTAAACCACATTTGTTTAAGGGTGATGTCCTGCTCAGATATTTGAATCCCCAACTTTGAACAAAGGGAAACACAGTGGGGGCAGGGCAGTCAGGATGGGCTAAATTTTAGGGGCTTTAAAACAATAAAGGTTTAGGACTTCCGGCCAAGATGGAGGCATAGGTGGACACACTGTGCCTCCTTGCACAACCAAAATTAAGGACAACAAAGATTTAGAAACAAGAAGACAGCCAGAACTGATAGAAAGTTGAACTGACGGAAGTCCAACAACCATTCATCCAGACCGGTAAGTGGGGAGGAGTAGCAGCAGGAAAAAGTGGAGCTTGGTGGACCTGGGTGCACAGGCAGCAGCTGGAAGATCCCAGGCTCACAGGTGGCAGCTAGTGGACCCCGGGCATGGGGTGGCAATGGTGCAGACCCAGTGAGGCCATGCAAGGAGGCTGGCTGACCAGGCAGTCCCACAGATAATCCAGGCTAAGGGGAAGTGGCAGAAGGGACTGGAATCCGAGAGAGAGCAGAGAAGTGCCATTGTTCCTTCTCAGGCCCCACCCCCACATGAAGCCTCACTACCTAGTGACTGGGCTATCCTGCCCTGGGGAACACCTAAGGCTCCACCCCTCACTATGTAACAGCCGTGACCAGACCAAAAAAAAACCAAAATGGCTCAAACAGGAAAACAAATCAAAGCCCCAGAGCCAATTCATCTAAGCGACCAAGAGATAGCCAACCTATCAGATGCACAGTTCAAAGCCCTGGTGATGAGGATGCTCACAGAATTGGTTGATTTTGCCCACAAATTAGATGAATAAATGAAGGCTACAATAAGTGAAATGAAGAAAAACAC